>JBBUKS010000113.1:8574423-8601578 GCA_038050645.1 Hedychium gardnerianum | reverse complement strand
GCAAAATAATATGAGCAGAAAGATGATGCTTCTTCAACCAAATAAGCATTACATATTGACCCCTCAACTCTTACTTTGTTACAAACATTATTCTTTAATCTCCTAAAAAGTTGTTTAAATGGATACATCCATCTATACTGTATAGGACCAACTAGTCGTGCCTCGTAAGGTAAATGAACTGGTAGATGTTCCATTGAATCAAAAAAGCTGGGTGAAAATATGTGCTCAAGTTTACATAATATCAAAGGTATTTCTGTTTCTAACCGAAATATTTTTGTTGTTATAATAACCCTTGATGTCAAATCTGTGAAAAACAGACTCAATTCTGTGAATGTCTGCCAAACATGATTAGGAAGCAAGTCATGGAAAGCTATTGGAATAAGTCTTTGCATGAACACGTGACAGTCATGATTCTTCATTTCAAATATTTTTAATTTATTCATATCCACACATCGAGCCATATTCGAGATATACCTATTAGGGAATTTGATTTATTTTAACCAATTACATAAAGCTTGTTTACCTTCTTTGTTTAATGTATAACAATCCTTTGAAAAATTATTAGTTGTTTCATTCTGATGCAACTCAGGTCTGCTAACTAACTCTTTCAATTCCTTACGTGATTTTATTGTGTCTTTGATTTTTCCAAGAACATTTATCACAGTATTAAAGATATTATCGAATTTTTTTCCTCAATAAACATCACATCTAAATTATGTTGAATAAGTAGATACTTCCAATATGACAGCTCTCAAAATATGTTTCTTTTTTTTCAACCACACTTGCACACCTTAACAATATATTTATTTAATTCATCAGAACCACTCTGAGTTACTTGTACAAATCCATAGTATCTATTTTATCAATGATTTCTTCACCTGACTTAATTGATAGCGAAAGTTTTTTTGACCATTTTATGCTTTATGAAATCTTTCTTATTTCTCCTGAAAGGGTACTCAACTGGTAAAAATTTACAATACTTATCAAACCAAGATACCTTCCTACTGCAAGGTAATAAAATTGCATCAGACTCTATCATGCAATGTGGACATGCAAATTTACCAGTAGTGCTTCATCTTGACAACATTGAGTATGCTGGAAAATCACTAATTATCTATAATAAAGTAGCATGCAAGGTAAAATTAGTTTTACTTATAATATTTTAAGTCTCTGACCCTACATTCTATAATTCAATCAGCTCGGTAATCAGAGATTATAAAAAAATATCTATCTTCTCTTTCAGATCTATCTTCTCTTTTAGATTTTTTTGGACCTGAAATAAGCACGATAGGGAACATGAATTCGACTTTCATACACATCTATGGCGACAAGTTATATGATGTTAATATGACTGACCAAGATGAATATTGTTGTTCACATTGACCAAATGACTGAAATTCATCTATTGAAAGTCCCAATTTTACATTACATGGTTCCATTGCAAAAGAGAAAAATATTGTATTAAGATATTTTCATGCAAGTGAGTTAGAGGGATAACACATTATTTCTCCTTCATGTATATGCTCATGATGCCACCTCATGTTGTTTATTGTTGCGGCAAATGCATACAAGCGTTGTAGTCTAGCAGTTAACGGGAAGTAATACATAACTTTTCATGATAACTTTTTGTTCTTCTTCCCTGATATGCGACTGCATTGCTTATAACGAGGGTGATTACACATTCTTTATTCAATCAGTTCACTATCTTCATTCCAAAATATCATGTAGTTATTTATACAACAATCAATTTTTTCCACCAACAAACCTAAACCCCTAACTAATTTTTTGGTATTGTAGAAGTTATCAATCAGTGTAATATCAACAGGGAACAACTTTGACATCAATTAACAAATGTCATCGTAATATCGTTTTGAGAAATGATGTTCTGCCTTGATGTACAATAACCTTGCAGTAACAGATAGTTGAGAATGACCAAAAGGAATATTTTTCTACACTTCTCTTTCACTAGCCTTTAACATGTCATATAATTTTTGAACTTTAGGTGTTGGTATTTCATCTATATTCGAATGATCAACTGCATTCATCACGTCGTAAACTATTGATTGCATTGCATTATCATTAGATGATGAAGCAACAAAAGGTCCAGATGACGAAGTAACAAAAGGTCCAATTGGCTTAAATAAGGCTCTCCATGACAATACAAGTTGTAGTAATTTAGAACAAATCCATTTCTACCTAAATGTAACTTTCACGGTATCCTCATCGCGGAAAGTTTTATTTCCGTATTTACAATGATTACAAGGACAACGTAACTCATCACCATTCATACACTTAGGATGACTCTTAGCAAAGTTCATAAATTTTTCGACTTTATGAAAATATTCTTGTATGATAAATTCATTTTCTAACCTATTGTACATCCAAGCTTTTTTCATATACATTGTAAACATAATGAAAAATAAATTTGCAACATTATTAAAACGGTCAAACTAAACATGCATATAGTTTAAATTTAATCTTAAGCACTTTAACTTAATACTATCAATAATATTTAAATTTAAGCTAAATTAACATTGTGTTTGAATCTCAAAAAAGCGCAATATCACTAAAAGAGAATACACAGAAATGGTGTCACCTCCACTGCTAAAATCGTGTATAGAAAATGCAGTATACCTGAAGATAATGAATACAACAATAAATTAGCTCAAACCAATAACATTACATTTACCTTAAATACATTAAGAGATACAACAATGCAAGGTCACAACCGGCTAAGATCATGGCTACGATTAACTAAGGCCGCGATTGTGAGCTTGTGACTTGACAAATTAAGATCGCAACCGGCTAACTCCTGGCTGCGAACTCGCGGCTGGCCAAGCTCCTGACCGGTGAGCTCGTGGCCGGCCAAGCTCTTGGTCGTGAGCTTGTGGCCGACCATGCATCGGCCCCGAGCTCACGGTCGGCAAAGGTAGCGACCGTGAGCTCGCGGTCGACAAAGGTCGCTACCGCGAGCTCGCAAAGATGGAGAGGAGAAGAGGAGAGGGAAGGGGGAGGACCATACCGATGGAGAGGAGAAGAGGTTGTGAGCCGTCGGAGATCGTCGAAGAGGGAGATTTGGGAATCGCCAGAGAGAAGAGATGGAGAGGGAGATTCGAGAATCAAAATTAGGAACAAAATCCTAATTTTGATCCCGAAATTAGCAACGAAATAGATATCCGTTGCTGATCCATCGTAAAATAGTGACGGACCCCATAAACTCGTCGCTAATTAGCGACGAAAACCTAATTCTGTCGCTAATTAGCCACGAGTTTCAGGGTTCCATCGCTAAATCCTAAACCCTAAACAGCGAGTGAACCCCGAAACCTGTCACTAATTAGCGACATAACTAGGTTTTCGTCACTAATTAGCGATGAAACAACGACAAAATTAGGGTTTCCATGGCTAATTACCGACGGAAACATAATCCGTTGCTAATACGAAATTAAGTTTTCCGTCTCTAATTAGCGACGAAACTAGGTTTCCATCTCTAAATCGGTCGCTAAAACAAGTTATTTTTGTAGTGTCGGTAACTTCTAAATATTGTAGAAGCTACTCGATAACTACTACACGTTGTAGAAGCTACAAGTTACAATAATATTGGGTCAAAAGATAATTTTGAGACAAAATTATGAGAAGAGTGTCCATTTGATTTTTTTTTTTTTAGAAAAAGGGACACTAGTTGATGTTTTTTTTTAATTTGGAATATTCTTTTGATTTTTGCCCCAAAAAATATCAAATGGACGCCCCTTTTAACTTTTTTTCTCTCTAAAATACTTGAGTAAATATTAAAAGAACATCTTAATTTAGATAAATCATCAAAATGATATTTTTTTAAAAAAGTAAAAAAAACATCTCATCAAATATTTTATCTCAAAATATATTTTTTTTCATCATTATTGTAGCAACTATCAATAATTATTATGATGTAGCTGTTATAATGTATTTACGATTTAAAGTTTATGATTCAAGATTTAATTTGATTAAAGTGAAATAGATGATTTATCATGTTATAACAGTTACTTAAATCCTAAAATATTAAATCGTAAGTTTTAAATTTTAAATACTATTATATTAATATTTTCTTTACCAACTTAGGTAAAAGTACATTAAAATTATTTTAAATTAATTAAAATTATTTTAAATACTTATAAAAGCTACTAAGTAGCTATTATAATATTACAATAATATTATATTAAATATTATATATTATAACAGTTATTGAATAACTATTGTAATAATATTGAAAATAAAAAATAATATTATTGTACTTTCTTTATAGTTTTGTATATATTATACTATAATAATACTAAAATAAAGAGGTATTATTAAAATAAAACATACGAGGATGATTTTGTAAATCATCCATCTCATTTATATCTCGCAGCTCAGTATCGAGGCCGTCAGAGCCTGTTCGATGCCGCCCTCATGCCCCACATTGCTTAGGCCCTCGTCTCCTCGATCATGAAAAAAAAAACAAAACAAAAAAAAACATAGGAAACAGCACCACGACATTGAAAGCTCGAGGTCAATCAATCAACTCATGAGTTGAGCATGAAGGTTGCAGTTCAATCCCTGATCCATTTGAACGAGCTTCAATGGTGCTTTGGAGTTTCGACATTCCCTATTCACGGGTTTTACTGTTGCAGGAAGAAGAAAGCTCCCAGATGACATCACGAGCCAGTGTGCCCCAAATAGTTTGCAGGAATTCTTCATGGCCATGGCGGATAACCAACCTAATGGGACAGAGCACTGCGCTGAGCTCTGTCTGTGGGAGGTCATGCACGTGAATCCCCAATAATTTTCCCATTCCACTGTGGAGTAGGTCCGATTTGCCAGCCCTTTCTTCTTTGTTTCCATGCCAAATTCCACCACAATTAAGAATCTCTCCGTTCATCCTCCCTAGTCCCTTTCCTCTTCCTTCTTCCTTCTTCCTTCTTCCTTCTTCCTTCTCCTCCTCTGCCTCAGGTGAGTCTTCTGATGGTGGGGATCAGAGCCGCCGCCGCCTCCTGGTTTGCCTTCCTTCCTCTTGTTCTTGCGGTTGCTGCAGGCGGCGGTGTTTCTTTTCCCGGAGAGAAGAAAGTTCTGGTTTTGCAGCGACTTCAGCTCGAGGTCACTAAAACTTCTGAGAAATGCCTTCCGCACAGATCGAGTGAGTTTGATTAGTTCATACCTGTTCTTTCTTTTGCCTTGAACGAATTTAAGATTTACCGTCTCTGTGACAGGAAGTGTAGCTGGTGCAACAATCTTAGAAGTGAAGCAGCAAAGCAGAAAGGACGCGACTTGGAAGGTTTTAGCCGGCGACAATGCCAGAGTTCGATCTCTGCAGTTCCGGTTGGGAAATACAGTGGCGAACAGAGCAGAAGCAGCTCGATCAGAAGCTCGACTCCCTCTCAACTCCGGAGCAAAGGTTCAAACTCTGAACTACATCGTCACAATCGAGCTCGCCGGAAAGCAGATGACGGTGATAGTGGACACCGGGAGCGACTTGACCTGGGTTCAGTGCGTGCCGTGCAAGTCCTGCTACAGCCAGGAAGATCCTCTCTTCGACCCTGCTGCCTCGCCTTCCTACCAGCCCATCCCGTGCAACACTTCCACCTGCGATTCCCTACGGTCGGCCACCGGAATCTCCGGCGTGTGCGGCTCCGACCGGCCGAGCTGCAACTACGAGCTCAGCTACGGGGATGGATCCTACACCAACGGCGTGTTGGCCAGGGACAGCATCACCTTGGCTAGCGTCTCGGTGGAAGGGTTTGTGTTCGGGTGTGGGCGAAGCAATGGCGGCTTGTTCGGCGGGACTTCCGGTCTCATGGGGCTCGGCAGGGCTCAGCTCTCTCTGATCTCTCAAACAACACCTCGATTTGGAGGTGTCTTCTCCTACTGTCTCCCAATTCAGGAATTCGACTCATCGGGCTCCTTGATCTTGGGCAATGCCTACGATGCCTACAAGAATTCGACACCGATCGTGTTCACTAACATGCTTCCTGATTCATCCTCCTACTTCCTCAATCTCACCGGCATGAGCGTCGGCGGAGTGGCACTTCAAGGTCTACACCAATTCAGCACCAAGGTGTTGATAGACTCCGGGACAGTGATCACTCGGCTTGCCCCTTCAGTCTACAAACTGTTGAAGGATGAGTTCTTGAGGCAATTCTCCGGGTTCCCGCCTGCTCCCGGCTTTTCGATACTAGACACTTGCTTCGACTTGGCTGGATACAAGGAAGTGAGCATCCCCGACATTAGGTTTGCGTTCCAAGGGGATGCAGAGGTTCAAGTGGACGTCAGTGGTGTGCTCTACTTGGTGAAGCAAGATGCATCTCAGGCATGCTTGGCCTTCGCGAGCCTCACGTATGAGGATGAGGTTGGGATCATTGGGAACTACCAGCAGAAGAATCTGAGAGTGGTGTATGATACTGTGGGATCGAGGTTAGGGTTTGCAGAGGAGAGCTGTGGGTATAGTTGATCGAAAGTTTGAACTTTGTAAAGATGTTGTTGGTTTCTGAAACTCTACTGTGTTTGTGACTCTCTGTGGTGTACACTGTAAAGGTATGTTCATCAAACTAATCACTTTTCTATTGATTTAATGATCATCTTTCAGAATTTATCATCAGAATCAGTTTAAGAGAATTCAAGAAACACTTTTGATGATGATTTGATTATGCATGTTCTTTGAACCATGATTGCTTGAGCAAATATACTTGACTAGACTAGCCCCCGTGATTTACCTCCTCCGTGTTGGTCCTGGGACGGACTGGCGGGGGCGCTGGGGGCGAGCGTTTCGCCTTTATTGCCACAATTGAGCAAATATACTTGAACGGATTGGCGGGGGCGCTGGGGGCGAGCGTTTCGCCTTTTGCCACAATTGAGCAAATATACTTGATGTGGCGGAATAACTCCCATGTGTCCAATGAGATCAAAAGTCATATTGAACTGTCAGTCAAAGTTAAGGTGAGCCAGACATAACTCAAAAAGAATGACTCAGCCCAAATAAGACTCAGGTTTCATTGAACCAGCTCAATGCACTCATATATCCAAGAAATAGAGTCTCAGCCTCAGATCCCGACATCCTCTATGTCTCGGCTTCAGTCGTCGATATCCTCCTTGTCTCGACCTCATATCTCGACATCCTCTTTGTCTCAGCCTCAATCGCCAACATCCTCCCCGTCTCAGCTCCAAATCCTGGCATCCTCCTTGTCTCGGCTTCAGATCTTGGCATCCTCTCTGTCTCGGTCTCAGTCGTCGACATCGACCTTACCTCGCTCAGTCATCGACTTCGTTTATCCTCAAGGTCACTCAACATCGACCTCATCTCCTCACCCTTGAAGCAAGCCTACACCCTATGTTGGCCTACTAACAACGACTGTGAATATTCCAGACCACACGACATCGAACAAATGGAAAGAAGCGGTTATGTGATTGTCAAATCTGGTTCCTAGATACCCTCCTTCAAACATGTGACGTTTGGTGAATAGAGAGACAACTAACGTCTGTCAGATCTAGTCCCCTCACTGGCTCATATGAGGATAATGGAGAAGAATGCAGCGTTTGACGTAGAGATGCTCTATATATAAACCCTAGAGAAGCTAAGTAAAGAAGAGGCTGGACTCTCCCTTCAACTCCACTAGGTTCTCGCCTTCTTCTCCACCTTCTTCCTCAAGCATAATACATCAAGCAAATCCTAACTTGAACGTTAGAGTGGTCTGTCGGGATCCATCCCCGACGCTATTTTAATCCTATTTTGGAGTCTCTTTTAGGTCCCTTCGTGTCCTTCATCGACGATCTTCGAAGAGCATGCACGTCAACCCATTCGTTGACTAGTGACTTGACGATCCACGGTATTTAGCCGGAATAATATTGATACACACGATCTTAGTCATCATATCGGCCTGATCCTCATGATGGCCTTGGCAGTTGCAGCGATTTGAGCACGCCGACATTAAAGGTGAGACTTGTGATGTGGTGGAGATAGTCGTCACCATGTGGCATGATCAAGTCAAAAGTCAAGCAAAGTGGGACGAAAAGTCAAATCAAGCTAGGGCAAAGTCAAATCGAGTTTGGGTCAAATTAGACCGAACTCGGATTAGGTCAAGTTAAACCGAGCTCCAACCCAATCAACCCCGATAAAAGACCTCAAGTCAATTCTGTCCGAGTCACATCCGACTATGGATCATCCCAAATTAGAACTCAAATTTGACTTGACAATTGTTGAAGCGCCAATCGTCAAGGGATGTGATAGTGAAAGCACCAGCATCAAGAGAGGTGTCTCTAAATAAAAAAAGGAAAATATATGCCCTTTGGGAACTAAGATCATCCTTTCACTTTTTATTTAAAAATAACTAGTTGTAGTATTAAGGCAAACAATCTCATAATTCTTAACTCTCCTTACTTTTTTTTCATTCGTTTTCTCCACCTTTTCTTCGAGGTCTGATTTAAACGTAGGAGGGGTCTTGTCAAGATTCTCCTTGGCCTCTTTTCTAATCTCTTTCTTAAATCTTTTTAGACCTTTGCTCGAAGGATCTTCTCATTACTCAGTGTCCTAAAAGCCGATCTGTTGAAGCCCACCTCGATTTGTATCCAACCGATTGAAATTACTTGATCTTGATTACTTTGTTGAGTCAATTGTATCAATGTGTATGCAAAGGGAAAACTAGGGATTAAGCATAAAGCCTCTGTAAACCACACCATCAACTCACTAATATAATTAAACTTGAGACATAAAATTGATTAAAAAAAAGAAAAAGAGGAAATAAAATAAAATGCTCCTTGAAGAACTGGGGCCACGGCACAGTTCTCAACTTCGATGCATTGATTTCTTCTTCTTTTCTCCATGAAAGATTCAAATTTTTTTGTCTGTTTGCATACATTTTTAGTATGTTTGAGGAAAATTTAATGAATTAAAAATGCAGATATCGATGCACACTGAAGAACCAAAGAAGAGTTCATTACAAAAAAAAATTTGATAAATCCAATTAATTTTGAAATAATAAATTTAATTTTATAAAATTTTCTTAACATTCATTAAGATAAATTAAAAAATATTCATATTGAACGACCTAAAAATTTAACATCTTTTATTATATATCTTTTAAAAAAATTATAAATATATTATAATTAAAAATTAAATCATGAATATTTCAATGATAATCTAATTATCGTAGGCACAGGTAATTCACTAAATTCTTGAGGTCTGTAAATATAATTAAGAACTAAAGTTTATTTGTAGAAAAGCCAAATTTGAAAGTTCATTTCTTGAATTTTACAGGCATCATCGTAATGGTTTGTACATTTTTTCTCTTAAAATATATTAAAATTAAATACAAAACAAAGACTATTGTTAGCATTATCCCCATTAATCCGTTGAATCATCCGGTGAACAAGAAACTGATATAAAATTACTGTTCATTTTTAAAGTTGGCATTATATATTTAAAACTTCAACTCAATTAATTTAAAATAATCAATTCAATTTTATAATTTTTTTTATCAATTATCAAAATAAATTAAAAAATATATACATCAAAACATTCTACGCTCTCAAAACTGCTAAAAATTCTCAACAATAAGAGGAATCAAAACTACTGCTCTTTGAGTGAATCAAAAGAGGCGAAAATTGCATCATTTGTTTTACCGTAGTTAGAGTAGGATTATCCTGTTCACTACCACAAATAGCCAGTGGATATTAGGGTTTCAAATTGAACCGATCTCTTTTGAAAAAAAAAATAATAAAACGTATTAAATTATGTAAATTGTCTTAAAAAAACATCCCTTAAAAAAATTCGACGTCCAATTAAATATTTTATATAAAAAATATTTTTTATTTCAACATTATTATTGTAATAACTACTCAGTATATCTATTACAATATAAAAAAATAATTATTTTATTTTAATTAAAATTATTAACATAAAAAATCATTGTAGTCATAGTTCATTGGATCACAAAATTAATTTGGGATCAGGATCGATCTAAATCGGGTCGTAAATTATATTTCTATCAAAAACTCTTAAAATTTTATGATACATAATTAATAATTATTAAAAAAAAATTAAAAAAAATATTTATATATAAATAGATTAATAATTTTATATAGACATATTGACACCACAAATAATATTATTACATTTATACAACTTTAAATTAACTAATAATTTAAATATCATTTTAATATCGAAACACTCAATAATATTTATATTTTCATATCACAAAATAAAATAGTATAAAATTTCTAATAACAAAATAATAATAATCGCATTCAACCTTAAAAATATTCTCTTGATTCATAAGATGACCCAATTTAAAGCCCAACAAAATAACTCCCCCCTCAAAAAAAAAATACATAGAATCATTTGTAACGCAAGATCGTATCGATCCTGTTTCGATTCTATTGATCTCACCGACTATGCTCCGATTCCACCGTAAAAAATGATTCTGCAAGATCCAAAAATGATTTGATGCTTTTGGATTATAGAATCGTGCGATTCTACAATTCAAATCGCGATTATGCAAAGATTGAAATTGAACCATTAATCTCAAATCCTAAAACTTAGAATTTTATATTCTGAATACTATTTTATCAAAATTTTCTTTATCAATTTATTTATAATCATTTTAAATTAGTCAAAATCATATGAAAACAATTATAATGACTGCTTAATAACTGCTATAATATTATAATAGTATTATATTAATTATTACACATTTTAGCAACTAATTATACATTATAGCAACAAACTACACAGTGTAACGGCTAGTTGTAATTACTATAATAACATTAGAAATAAAAACCACTTGTAATTGCTACAACAAGTTGAAAGGTAAATATTCTCGGAATAAAACAATAAGATGAAGCACCCACCATTTGATGATTTTTATAAAAGGAGAGTTCATTTAATGATTTGTTAAAGTGGGTGCCGTTTTGATTTTTGCCCATCTCGTTTATTATTTGTAGCATATTTTAATACTGTTTATTATTGTCACAGTACTCGAAGAATTGTTGTTACTAAGTCTGTTTTTGTTGATTGTTCTTACTGTGAATAGTTGATGTTTATTGTAGTTGCTGTTTTCCCCTAGTTTTACTGGAATCTAAGAGCAGAAAGCATTAAATGTTGACTGCTAACTGCGACCAAAAGACAGCAGTATTCATGAGGATCTATGCAGAGTCTGCTGGTGTCCTCGGCCCTCCCAATAAAAATATTAACTTCCACTTTATGGCGGACAGAGGTAACTGGAGACTCTATAAAAACAATCTCAACTTCTTCTTCATGATGCATGATATTTAGCTACCGTAATTAGTAAGTTCACTTCTTGAGTAGTTAATATTGATCCTGCTTGTTGTTTGTTTCTTGGAAGGAGAAGTGGCAGACAAAGGACAATTGGCATTTTCTTGAAAGAGAAGAGGCCAGTTTCATATGATCATACTGGTTCAGTGTACGCATATAGATTGTAAGAAATTGATCATGAATAGAGAGAGTTTGAATCATTCTGGGAAAAAGATGGAATTTGTTCTGGAGATGAGTGATTTAGACTTGCTAAATATGTGTCAGATTGTGAGCATTTAAAGCCCAAAATTTAAGTTTATTGGTCCCAACTCCCAACATTCACATGCTACTCTGTAACTTCATTACAACGCCAACTACAACTGCTGCTACCACCGCCACCGAGTGAAGATCACCGACCACCCACAGTCGATCGAATTTATGGACGATGCGAGAATCGAGGGCTCAAATTGAACGAGTATCGAGATCGATCAGGCGATCTTTGAGGCATTTACAGTGGGGACAAATTGGTGGTTAATAAGGCTTCTCGCCGATGTAGTTGCCCGGCGGGTCGTACTCGCACACCGCGAAGACCCCTCGCCGGGCGGAGCAGTCGACCATGGCGCAACCCAGGCGGCGGGTGCTCCGCCACACGATCTGCGTGTAGTGGCCGCACTCGCCGCCGGAGCAGGAGTTGGAGCCGTAGTGGTACCAGCGCCGCTCGCGGACCCAGGCGGCCGCCGCCTGCGCCGGGCGCCACTGCGCGCCGCTCCCCCAGAAGATGTTCTCCCCGTACGGCCCGCCCGAGTGCACCAGCTCGCAGTCCCGCCGCCGCGCCCCCGCGTACGCCGCCGCGTACCGCGCCAGCCGCGCGTCCCACGACAGCGGCGGCAGCCCCACCGCCGCCCGCGCTGCGTTCTGTGAACGCAGGAACTGCGTCGCCGCCACCGGTCGCGGACGCCGCCTGGCGCCGACCTGGCCGCAACAGAGCAGGAACCCCACGACGACGAGCAGCAGGGAAAAGGGAACCTTGGAGCTCACCATGACCGAGGTGAGTGAGCTAATGCCCCGTACCTGTTTGTTAAAATGCCTCACTATATAGTGGGAGTAGATATAGATTGGGTGGTGGTTTGGTGGCACCCATGTTCAGTGATGGAAACCTTAGATTCTGAAATCCAACTAAGATTGAAAAAAAAGCACCATCTTTTTTTAAAAAAATAATCTCTTGGAATACCATTTAATCATGTCATGTTCTGGGGAAGGTTTGATGAAATCAATGATTAGGAGGATGGTGAGAGAGATCATTTGATGCAATCTTTCACTAGGCATAACAGGGCACAAGGAATATTTATTGGCTAATTGGGACCAATGCGAGGTCATAATCACATGTAATTCATATGCAATTTAGAGATGTTTGGTGGGTCACAAGCAAGCTTTGAAGAGTGAAGGTCCTTTGTTCATGTGAGTGTGGCATCAGCAATAATGAACCCACTGAGTAGCCAAACTGTGCTTCTACCTTCTCAGAAGCTTTCATGCCACTTGACGACCAACTCATTCTCTCATTGCAATTATTTGAAACAGTTGAAGTCCGACTGGTTTTGTAATGTCATACAAGACTTGGAGTACTACTTGAGCCAAAGTGCAGGGTTATAATGGTTGTAGTGCATGTGGAGCTCATGCACTAGGTGGGTTTCTGAGCTGGCACCCTGCAGTTGGAGTGTTCTTGGTTGATTGGAATATGCAAGTAGGTAAACAAAGGTGATTTATTTTTTAATAACCAATGTATCCAACTAACCTATAACAAAAGCAATTTTTGATGAGATGTATGGTCAATGTTTGTTTTAACTCTATTGTACACAACCAAAAACATGGACGCGTTCTCACATACATATTTCATACATGAACAGTAACTCTGATTTCAGTACTTAAATAGAGCTTAGTCTCCCATGTACATGATTGGTGTGTAATTTTCATGTCAGTGACTGCCAGTTCTTCGTTTTCTTTGCAGATGCAACAATGTGTTGTATTTGCTACAATGGATTACCAGTGATCGAAGATGCTGATTGAGAATGTGCTAATAATGATGGGATTACTGAATTTAAGATAATAAACTGGATGTAAGATAATGTTGATCTGTGTTTTTTTCAGAGCTAATCCAATACAAAAGTGATCAAAAACCAACGAAAGGCGGTACAGCAAATAGCATGATCTCGGTGAGGTCCATGAAAAAGAAATGCTTAGATGTCTGAATCCAAAGTGCTAAGATAAACAACACCAAAGTGTACCTGCTTCATTCAAGGACTGATCAAGACAGGAAATGAATATTGTGCTTGTGCACGTAATGATTCATATAATTCCCTATGTAAATTGTTTGCATTTATCTATTAACTCCTTTTCTAGATCTGTCAGTAGAGTTACATCTAGAAGTAAAAGGTCCCTCTAATGAATGTGGGATGATCATGTAGGTCATTAGCTGACTGGTTTTAGTCCTTGCGGTGCACATTCATTGCTTCTAGATGTATATATATGAGTGAGTAGGCTAAACATTGCACCAACCATAAATTCAATGAAAGTTAATCTTACCCGAAAAGAACTTGATCTATCAGCAAGTTTGAACTGTCTTTAAGTCCAACAGGTTGAGACATCAATGAGGAAACTTTATTTGGGACAGATTGAACTCTCTGTAGGTTCAGAATCTGAGTGCTTCCATTTCAGCATATTTCTCTTAATTACCTTATTAATATTTAGAGATAATTCTACTCATTTATAATTAGAAGCAAGACAATCCAAACCAGAACACTTTCATGCACTTGGAGTTGGTTTCATATTGAACCACCACCTTGCCTTTTTATAATTGCCCTACCCCCTATGATCCATAAATGGGTTTCACAACAGTGGTGTCATTAAATCTCCTATTCAAATCTTAAACCATCTTACTGAAGCTCCTCTTCAAACCTAAAACCGTCTTACTGAAAAGTAAGCCTATGTTAGCAACTGTCATACCATGGATGAGGGTAATGAGCTGAAGAGAAGGTTGAAGATAGTGGCAGAGGAAAGTGAGGATGGTTTGGATTTTGTGCACCTACAGAAGAGAAGAGGAAGGCCTAAGAAGATGATTAAGGAAGATTTAGAGGAGGGGAAGAATGAAGTGATGGAGAAGGTAGAGAAACCTGAGTTTGAAGGGGTCCCTTCATGCGAAACAGAGGTAACTCATGTGCAGGAAGGCAACCATGCTAAGGAAAAGCGGCACCGGCGCAAGAGCATTCCACAGAGGTCACCGAGTTGAACATATGTGGAGCTTCAAATACATTCCAGTCTCAGTTTCAAACTTGTCCGTTGCTTGTGTTCTGTTCTTAAAGTAATTTTGTTTCTTCGTACCTGTTACAAGAATTAATGCTTCAGTGATGAATTAATGGTATAGTTGTTAATTTTACTTACAACTTTGGTTTTTGGCGAAGTTACTGTCCTGCTCATAACATCTAGATTCATATCATTTGTACTCTCGATAGCCCTGAGATTGTAGACTAGGAAATGGTTCTGCTAATTCAGTGGATTGATCTCACAGTTAGTCATATAATCATCATATCTACATCACCATCACCATAACAACAAACAAATCTTATCTCACCATGTGGAGTCGGCTATATAGATTCTTTTACGCCATTGAACTCTATCTCCTACAATATCATCATCTATACTTAAATAAATTTTATCTTATTTTATTGTTGTTAATCAAGTTTTTTTTTATCTTTCCCTTTATCGCTTGATGTGTGTATTTGTTATAGTTTCACATCGTCTAACTGGAGCATTTATTGATCGTCTAAATATATGTATGTACCATCTCAAACGTGTCTCTCGAAATTTTTTCTCAATAGATATTATCTAACTTTCTCTCTAATGCTCTCATTTCTTATTTTGTCCATCCTCATATGTTCACACATCTAACTTAACATCCTCATCTCTGCAACTCTCATCTTCTGCTCTCGAGTCATAGCCCAACATTCATCTCCATATAACATAGCAGGTCTAGTTTTGTAGAATATTCTTTTAAGTTTTAGATGTACTTTACGATCACATAAAACGTCCGACGCTCTCCTCTATTTTAACCATCCTACTTGTATTCTATGTAAGACATCTCTCTCAATCCCTCCATTGTTTTGTAAAAATGATCATAAATACCTAAAGCTCTTAATTACACACAACTCGTTATCTTCTATCATAACAATTGTCTCATTACATCTAATATTTTTAAACTTAAATTTCATATATTCTGTCTTTACTATACTAAGTCTAAAACATTTTCACTTTTAGTGTTTCCTGCCAAAATTCTAGTTTAACATTTACTCCTTCACGTGTCTTATCTACCAAAATAATATTATCTACAAAAAATATACACCACGGTACTATCTTGAATGTGTCCAGTAAGTTCGTCCATGATTAGTATAAAAAGATATAAACTTAGAGCTAAACCTTGATGTAATCCTATCTTTATTGAAATTATTTCAATTAATCAGCTTGAAGTCTTCACTCTAGTTGTTACATCCTCATATATATCCTTAATTATATTAATATATATAATGTTAATATCTCTCTTTTCTAGAATTCTCCATATAATTTCTCATGAGACTTTATCATAAACTTTTTCTAAATTAATAAATATCATGTGTAAATCTTGTTTTTGCTCCCGATATTTTTCAATTAATTGCTTAAGAAGATGTATAGCATCTATTGTCGACATTTCAGGCATGAACCCAAATTAATATTCGATCACCGTGATCTCTTTTCTTAATTTTTTTTCTATTACTCTTTCCCAAAGTTTTATGGTATAATTTATTAGTTTAATACCCTTATAGTTTGTATAATTTTATAATAACCCCTAGAATACTTACCCTCCATTGATCAGACATTTTTTTGTTTTTAATATCATGTTAAATAATTTTATAAGTCATTCAATACCTTATTTCCCTAGACACTTCCATACCTATATCATCGGGTCCAACAGTTTTTCCATTGTGCATCATATTTAAAACTTGTTCTATTTCTGAAATTTAAATTATACAATAAAAATTTAAATTTCTATACTCATTTAACCTACATAAATTATCTAAATTAAGTTGGTCACCTAAATCTTCATTAAAAAATTGATGAAAATACTGCTTCCAGACTCTTTTATTTTTCCATCATTTACTAATACTCTATTGCATTCATCTTTAATATATTTTATTTGGATAATATCTCTTGTCTTCCTTTCTCTCGTTTTAGCTATTCTATAAATGTTTTTCCCCTTTCTCTTTAATCAAATTTTCGATATAATCATTCAAAATTTTCATTTTTTGCTTTATTCACTACTTTCTTAACCTCTTTCTTGACCAATGTATATTTTTTTTAAGTTTTTCTCGTTCTTATAAATATAAAGTTTCTTATAAGTTGTTCGTTTTTTCTTCACCTTCTCCTATACTTTCTCATTCCACCACCAAGATTTCTTACTTGATGGTGCATGCCCCTTTGACTCATCGATTACACTCTTAGCTATTATTTTCAACTTTGATATTATCTTATCCCATGTCCTATTGGGGTCACCATATATTTCCCCTAATACTTGTATTTCTCCTCCATTCTCCTTAAATATGTTTTGCTTCCCATCCTTTAACTTCCACCACTTAATTCTAAAAGTTGTATATATTTTCTTTCTATTGATACTATGTTTGAGTCGTATATCCAACATTATTAACCTATGTTGAGTCGTTAAGCTTTGGATGACCGTGCAATCTTTACAAATCTTTTTATTCCTCATCGTAACTATAATAAAGTCAATTTATGATTTATTATTCCCGCTTTTAAACATAGCCAAGTGTTCTTCTCTTTTCTTAAAATATGTATTAGCTAATATAAAGTCATATGCTATCACAAAATCTAATATAATTTTTCCTACTTCATTTCTCATTCCAAACTCATAACCTCCATATACCCTCTCGTATTCCTCATTTTTCACTCTGATATACTCATTTAGATCATCTTCTATAAAATTCTTTTCATGTAACAGAATATTTTGTAATACTTCATCTAGGTCGTCCTAAAACCTTAATTTAATAGTTTCATCTAATCTTACATGAGGTGCATATATGCTAATTACATTCATAATTTTTTTCACCACTATTATCTTGAGAACTATAATTCTATCCTTTTTTCTAACTACTCCTATAACTTTATCTTTTAACGAACTATCTACAATAATATCCACTCCATTTCTTGTTTTACTCTTTCCTGTGTACCATAACTTAAAACCAAAATTCCCTATCATCTGTCTTCTCGTCTACCCATTTTATTTCTTGTACATACAAAATATTAATTTTTCTCCTAACCATCGCATTTACTACCTCTATTGATTTATCAGTGAGAATTCTTATGTTTCATGTTCTAAATCTTAGACTATTAGTTTTCTTATAATATTTATTCTTATCTAACCTATGGTGTGAGAACCCTTGTCTATCTAACACTACACCAAAGTTCTCATGAAGATGTAATGATCCTTATCGATACGTTACAGTCGAATCCTGTAACGCGAACTCTTACATATTTAGCACTACACCCGAATTCTCACGGAGACATAGCGATCCTTGCCGAGATGTTACAGTCGGACCCTGCAATGCATTCCTTACGGGAAACAACTTAACATTAACAAAATAATTTAATTGATTCATTCATTAAATTTATCATAATTTAACGCTGACTGGCAACCTAACGCAACCCTCCTCTTTTATTCGGGTTTGAAATTGACCATGACTAGTTTGTCATGGGCAGAGTTCATCATATCTACACAGTGAACAAAAATTAATATCTCACATTCATAATTTCCTAGTTCATTTCCTCGGACTGAATGACAAATTGATGATTGTTAAATGGGTTGTGTATGTTTTTAAGCATATAACTTCAGATTATTAGCTAAGCGGGTGGTGACTCAGTACAGGGCTGTGCTGATGTTAATTATTATGTTATAGTTTGAACAATCATAAAAACAAGAGCATATAACAAAAAGAATAAAACCTATCAAACGGAACCACACAAATATGAATTATGTTCTTAACATGAAATGCAAATTTTGTTCCATTTAAGTTTCTTCATTCTCAAGTAAAAATAAGCAAATAGAAAGGCTCTCTCTACCTTAATATGGCACATTCTTGGGGAGATTTCTAATGACGTTACTCTTCATTCCAATCTTTGAGCGCATAGATTCTATTCCACGCCGGTTTATCTCCTTCATAACTTTCATCCTAACAATTGACTCCTTCGATTGTACAGTTGCCAAGCCCATGCTTCGATACCTGCAGGGATGCCTCTTGTTAGGTTGTTTCTTATAGAAACATCTCTTTCCATCGCTAAGGAAACAGAATAAAGCTTTGAAAATAAAGAATGCTTGGATAACAAATAGCATCACTCAATATGGTGAATTGAACGACTTTCATTTCAAATTCAATTCCAGATAGGAACAATCAATTGTCAGATAGATATATATACTAAAAAAACAAAGTAAAAAAAAAAACAAAAGGAAATTAATAAATCAGGAATCCTTTAAAATAAACAAAAAATATTGAGGCTAAGACTTAAAAATGACTTTCGAAATCAAATTCCTTGATCAGCAGAAAAGACAGCAATATACTTGAATATAATTGAAAATAGAAAATAATTATCAGATACACAACAAAAAAAGTATGAATCTAGATACATAAAGTAGTGGTCATATGTCCAACTGAGAAGAAATAATAAGAACGAGACTACAAATATGAATGATAGCTATATAGCAGTCAATGCCTTGAAGAACTAAAATCAGCACAAATGCAAGAAGCTAAGCATATACCAATCCAATTACTCAGGAGATTAAGAATTGCAATATGGGACGATATTTCCCAAATGAGAAAAAAAATTAATGTAATAATTTACATCTTATTTTTATTAGTGGATTAAAAATGTTGGATATAGTGATAGACTTCATAAAGTTTAATGGCGAGATAAGATTCAAAAGGCAACACCAATTGGTTGGGACTTGCCAATTGTTTTTACTGGTGTGCATTCAAAATGTCCAAATGTCTGCTCACTCTCCAATGAGTCATATCTGATTGATCTTTATAGTTCGAATAAACAATTGATTCTAGCATTTTATGTATTCACATTAAGAGACGAAAGGGGGAGATACACTATACATTAGCCACCATCTAGTCTATATCCAATATGTTTCTCCTTGTATAGCCCCTTGGCTTTCTTTAAAAAAAAATTATACTAGAATTAATTCAACAAAAAATGAAGGCCATAAAGTCTAAGCCAACAAATGGCTAACAACCAGGGATGAAATGGGAAAAAGAACCATTTTAAATCAAACTAAAAAGGTCAAAAGACACCAATTGGTTAAAGCTTTTGCTTTTCTTATGTTTAAAATTATACAAAAAAATTCAGAACAGTCAAACGGCAACTTGAATAAAGATCAAGTTTAATTATTCAATTACAATTCAGGAGTTTCCATAATTGTCACTTAGACAAGGCCTTAACTAACAGATCTTCCATTCTTTTTTAAAGCATTGTCAGCTGCAGATATAAGCACCATGATGCCTTATGAGATCTCATAGATTGTTGGCGTACCAACACAATGAACAACCAAAGAATCCAAGTGAGCACATAACAAAGATATCCAGTCATCCTAAAGCATGTCAGAGTCAAAGATGAGTGACATGATACCTTGTTAGATATTGTGCTGTTAACATATCAAAAATCCAAGGGACCACAAAAATCCAAGCAAGTACATAGCATAAAATCCTAAGTTAATAATATCCATCAAATAACTTCAAAACATCAAGAGAAATAATGTCATCAAGAAGTGGATCAAGAAACTTGGCAGAGAATAACTTTTTTGTAGAACAATGTCATCTCAAGCAACCATAATTTTTTCCAAATGCATCTAAAATTAAAGGTGTCAATACCTTGTTGCTAAAGAAAGAGCCATTGCAATTTCCCGTGTAGGAGATGGCCGTGGTTTTTGGCGATAGTAACGAAGAAATTCTCGAGATCCTAGGGTTCGAACAAGCACGCCAGTCTCTGTTTTTTGTTTTATGATGAGCTCAACACCTCCGCTCCCAAGTTCAACACTATTGTCCATGTCTTCTACTGACATCAATTGTTTACCATCTGCATCCGCATAACTAGGAAAAAGGATACAACAATTAAATGTGGAAAATAAATCTCAGTCAAAGCAAATTCAAATTGAATAGAATGTAAAACAACATTAATATGCAAAATGATTACAATTTTTCTAAAAAAAATAACAGTGTAGCGGTGATGAGAATAGTAAGATGGATGTGCATGCTTAATAGAAAAGAAAAAAAGCAAAATATTATTATACAAAAGAAATTAAATGTAGCGAGATGATAAAATCTGAGAAAATAGATTGATATAGTACAAGCATGTTCAAAGAGTATCAATAGATTATTATATGATTTGAATGGAACAGTGAATTCATAAGAGAGAAAGGGAGACGCATGAAAACTTTAGTTGATGTAAAAATTATTTATAACATGGGTATTACTGTTAAACATTCACCTATACAGAGTTCAATTGAAGGATAAAATTCATGCAACTGACCAAATTAGAATTAACAGGGCTTCTTGTAGCTATAAATTCATATTAGCATCAACTTAATTTAAGACCGATAGTGAACAAAGATAGGGAAGAATTTGTTTTCACAATAATCAAAATGTTCAAGTGACAAAACAAATACTCAAATAGTCACTTATCTCATAACACTACTATGTTCAAAAATATTTTTCTAGGTAATCATCCTTCAAGTTTTGCCTTTTCTTTGGCAAGCTCAACAATGAGCTTAACATAATTTCTATATCAGTCATTTCTTTAGCTTCTGATAAATTTGTTTTTAGAATACATCAAAAGAGTTGAGTCACGACTCCCTAATAGTCCAGTTGATGCATCATTTTATTCATCTAGCAGATTCAGGGAGTCACTTGTAGAAGGCACACATGAATGTCAAAGGAAACAACCTGAAACATAAAAAAGGCAGATATTGATTGCATGGTCCTATATAAATATAATTTGAGATTTGAGATCGCAACCTCTTGATTGATTTGCAAATGGGTCAGATATTATACTAGAACAAATAATAACAACAACAACCAAACCTTATCTCACTAGATGAGATCATATCCTTTTACGCCATTGGGCTCTATCCCCTAGTACATCGTCATCAATATTTAAATAAATTTTATATTATTTTATATTTTTAAAATATAGCTGACCAAAAATAGTTGGGATAAATCATGGTTTGATGATGATGTTGATGATTAAAAAACAAGCCAAAATCATTAAAACAGCCCAGGAGATAAACCTGCTGCTATAATCATAGAAATCTTCCAAATCCACATCCTCATCATCACCACCATCTCCATAACGTAATTTGCAATGCCCTTTAGAAATTATATGCTTCCTTACAGCTTCCAAGCTTTGGAAGGGAAGACATCGATCACTGCAGTACAAGCATTTAAAATCCCTCTTTACCTGCCAGAAGAGAGAATGATTTTTCCAGTGGAAGAAATTTTGGAAGTAGGATATTGAACATACGAAAAGCAAATGAAATTTCCACCTTGAGACCAACATATGTAAGAAGGCCCTCGGGATCCTTCAAATATTCAATATCGGGTATGAAAAAACCATGCTGCTTGTGCATATGAACCATACAGCTTTCTATGCTGTCATACTTTTGATCACAAATAAAGCAACACGAAGTATCCAATTCTTCATCAATGACATCAACTTGCTCGTCATCAGAAGCACCATTGCCTTGCCCAACATGCAAATATGACAAAGATTCAGAAGCAATGTCCATGTCATTAGGATTGGCTTCCTCCCATTCATCCTCACTCTCATCTGTTTCAACATCCTCATTTTCTCCAATAACTTGAGCCTTACTAGTTAGCTTATTTGATGTTCGCAGGGTATATGGTTTTATTGTAGTGATGCCTGCAGCTGAAGGGCCTGCCTCCTCTGATGTTTTCATAGCATGAGCTCGAGATTTAAGATGCTGAGCTCGTGCCTTTGAACTTCTATACTCCTTGCCACAAAGAGCACATCCATAGAGCATTGGTGTTGCACTCAACTTGCTATTCTCTTCAGCAAGAGCTGACTGTCTAGCTTGGAATAACTCTTCTGTTACTCCTGGGACTCCTGCGACCTGAGACATATGACACCAAATTTATTTTAACATTTTTTCGCATGTAAGGATGTTTTAATAAAACTTTATTAAAAAATACTATTTACTATGGTTAATACGACTACCAAAGTTTTGAGTTGGAACTCTATTAGCAAGGACACTTTCTGCTGATTCAGAGTTTATCCCTTTAGTTATATCACTCGCATCTTTGTACACAAGTCATATGATTAAATTTGCATACCCAAAACCAAAGATATCAAATATTATTATAATAATACTTCCAAGCTACCATATTCTTTGACGACTTTAACAAAAAGTTGGAAGGTCCTGTGAAAGACAAGCACATTAGTATTTTTTTTACATGTTCTATACTTCGATCAAGGGACAAGTAAAAGAAAAGCAACACATCAAGTATTTCAAAGTGAAGATTAGCAAATAGCCAATTTATGGGATAACAGCTAACATAATCCAAGCATCCGTTAACGTGCCAGTGACATATGCCACTGAGATAACTCACGGGTCATGTTTGGAATGCCTTATCCCCCAAAAATATTCATGGTAGACACTCCACAAGAAAGTCACCTACAAGACTTATCTTTCAAAACGACAACAAACCTCAGAGCTTTGTTTCCACGATGAGGGGAACAGAATATATATATAATTTGAGGCACTGCACGGTAGAAAATAAGGATTCTGCAGTCTGGCAATTCCGGAAAGTACTACAAAACCACTTTGTTCTGGACCACACGTCCTATTCATGTGAAAGAATTCGACAAAACTGAGAACGCCAAAGATCAAGGTGCGGAATCTTAACGAAGGCGCCCCATAACATTCCGTTAGACTACTAATCCACAACCCCAATCGTTCAAACAAACAAACATAAACAAGAAAGGAAACTCCGATGTATGTACGTAGGAAAAAAAAATCGATCAACTCGAGTCCGGAGCGTCGGAAGCCGAACCCTAGGAGATAAGTAACATCCATCACCTTTCTCTTCAGATTGTAGCGGTGCCATTCGGATCGGTAGTGGTCCTTCTGCTGGGCCTCGTCGTCGAACTCTTTGTTGCAAGCGTTGCAAGTAAGCGTCAGCATCCCTCCCTCTCTTTCCCTACCTCTCCACCTCCGCTGAACTCTGTGGAATCGTAGTCGGCGGCGAAGCAACGAGTCAGCGACAGGCGGCCGAATGCCTAAATCCACGAGAGCCCTCTCATCATTAAATAGTCTGTTTGGATCGAAAGGCCCATTTTCGAGCGGCCCGAGATCATAATAAAATAGGCATTTATTAAACTGCAGTATTATTAAATCACGTACACAAATTTTTATAATATTCGAATCACATATCATATTTTCAAAATACTCTTCTTTCTCCATAATTCTATCATGTTTCATATTTTCAAAATACTCTTCTTTCTCCGTAATTCCATAATTCTCTAATATATTTATGTTCTTAAATCTAAATTTAATAATGTAAATTAAAAATAATAATTTTTAAATTTAAAGAAGCTTAATAAGATTTAACATGAACTCATAAATTTAAAATAATGATACTCTCTAATTAATACTCTTAAAACTTTTTTATTAAAAAATTAACTTTTAAATTTTGTATGATGCACTTTCATCATTTAGTTTCGAATAAAATTTATTGATAAATTAAAAAAATATATATCTAAATCTAAATTAATGTATTCCTAAAAAAACTTTTGAAATATATTTATGTTCTTAAATTTGAATTTGATGACAGTAAAATTTTAAATTGATAGAATTAATATTTAAAGATATGTTTTCAATTTAATTCACTGTGTGATTAAATTTAGATCTTATAACATAAATATATTAAGAAAATTTTAAATAGTATATTAATTGGTTTTGATTTAAAATGATTCAGAATTATTTAGATTTTCAATTTTTAATGAAATTAGCTAATAGATCTATCACCTATAGAGAGAAAAAGGAGGAGTATTTCGAGAATATGACATTGATTTGAGTAGTATAAACGTGAAAAAGGAGGGGTATTTAGATAATACTGAAGCTTATTTACGCAATTCAGTAAAATACCGTAAAATCTAATAAAACTGTTATAAAAAATTGGTTGAATTACAAAGCAATTTAAATCGCGTCAATCATTCAGGATCTATAACTTCGAGATCAATCGCTTTAGCTTTAGGGAATTGAAAGATCGATCGAAAGAATTCAATGATCAGTAGCAGCTAGTAGCTCGCAATAAAGCTTTATAAGACACGAATTACGATCGCATGCATGTTTATAGATAGATAAATAGATCGATAGATATCGAATGACGTCTACGTATAATCGACGGGCAGTCAATTGGGCAGGCGGTTGACGAGGGCCTGAACGACGGCGCACAGATTCTTGACCTCTTCGTTCATCTCCGCCACCTTGGTTTTCTCCGGGAACAGCGCGCTCTTGCAGCCTTCCTCGCAGGTCTCCACGTCGACCACGGCCGCAGCCAGGAAGCGCTTCACGTCCGAGTACTTGTTCGACTCCATGGCGCCCGTCGAGTCGTCCAGCTGCTCCACCGCGTCGATGTAGCTCTCCGCGCAGTCGTTGAGGCACTGCTGCCACGTCGAGTCGTTGACGGCGGCCTCCAGGGTGTTGTCGATGTAGGTCGAGGTGCTGGAGGCCGTCGAGGCGGCGGCGCGGATCGCGAGCTCGGCGATGTTGTGCGCGTCGGCGCTGTGGCTCTCGGGCATCAAAGAGAGGTGATCCACGCACAACTTGGGGAAGAGCGTGTGCGCGCAGGTCTCCTGAAGTGTGCTCGGCGACGGAGGATCTTCCGACGCGGCCGGCACGGCGAGGGACGCCACGGCGGCGAGGAGGAGGAGCAGGACAGGGTTAGTGAGGCCGGCCATGGTTTATTCTTGTTCGTTGCAACCTTCTTCTTGTCCTCGAGAGGTTAGAGAGAGAGAAGAGAACAATTCAACAAGTGTTCTTTTATCGGTGTGAGATTTTGAGTTTCTGATTATTTTCGGAGAGCAATGAGAGATTGTGGTGCATTGGGGAACGAAATCGTTGGGAGACCGCAAAAGACTTAGTTCTATAGATTATTTTGGAAGCTTTTAAAACTATTTTGAAGAACAAGCTTAAATCATTCAAACCGGTGTCTTTAATTACTCATCTAATCTAATGGCGCATTTCCAAAACAATTATATATCCCTTCATATCTTTCCGAGTCGCAACTACGTCCGTGGTGGGCATTTGAGTTTCCGTTAGAGGGAGCTCTTGTTATCCTGTTGAATTTTATGAAGAAAAATTCCCCAGTTACGAATAACTGCATTTGATCTGATTATAAAAGCGTTAATTTTCATCAAATTATCAAACTTTTAACTAATCTTTGGCTCAGTGTTCATCCAACACGCATCACAAATGCTGGAACATGAATGAGAAGAAAATAACTTCTTTTTCATTCAAGAAGCAATCGATACATTAGAAACAAAGTCTACAGATCGAATTCCAGAGTCAAAAATTTTCATCATCAGCCTCCTACAATATGATGTATCAGTACTCTTTTGTTTCTCAATCTGCAGCAGGTGAAATTGTGAGAAGAAAAAAAACCAAGCATCACCCTCCGCAGAGTAGCCGCGATGGAATCGCAACGAGCAGCGATCGATGGCAAGAATTGTTTTCGCGAATTTAAATGTGAGGTAGGTCGGCCAGCAGAATTTCCTTCCATGCTTCATAGAACATCCAAGTGATTCCTGATGCAGGCATCACCTTCAAGCAGCTGGCGCCCCAACCTCGGTACAAGCCCAGCAAGCCCTCCTCGTGAACAACCTCAGACAATGCAGCTGCCATGTGAGGCGGGCATTTTCCTCTCAGGGATCCGACCATTAGCCGCTTTCTTGCAACTTCCAGTGGAAAGCTGATTGTGCTTGCCACAAAACCTGACGATAAAAATTGGTTGCGGTCAGCTAAATGATTTGAGCAATGCAAACTAATAGATGCGACGATAATCTCATTAAGTTACTTATATGGCTGCACTTGAATACCATACCAGAAAGAGCGCCTACCATCAGAAGCTCTGCACGGTTCAACGACTTCTTCTGCCTGGATTTGCAGTAATGAGTTTTCATGGTATCATACATGAAGTAATAGCATGTACTGTATGGAAGCATGCCGATTAATGTTGGCGATAAGCCAGCATATAGACCGCCAATCCCGTCATTCTTATATATCTTAGTAAGAGCGAGAGTGATGCTGGGGTAAGCTTCTCGATTCACAGTCAAACGATCCTGTAATTGTTGGACATAAAGTAAGATAAGCAAATATATCCATGTTAAAAATAGTACATCAAAGCAACAGATTAAAAGCATTTACTGAAACAGAACGCTGCAAATCCTATTAGTGTCAACCCTAAGAGTCAATCATAAGATGATTGACTTAAGACATATTGTATCATATTTATCAATAAAAAACAAGATTTTAATTATTATATTTACTTCATGATTGTGCTAGCTGAATAAATATAATAATGCCCTAGGATAATAGGTTCTAATCTACAACGTATCAATTGGTTGAATTGATTGTGGAAGATTATCGATATATATATATAGAACACTACTCTTAAATATTCCTAGCCAAGTATTAATATACAAGGACAATATAATGCATTGAGACTAGCATGTAGGTCAATTGATGACTTATTCTCACAAGTCATGGATATATGATATCAAGTTGACA
>JBBUKS010000113.1:8562778-8574323 GCA_038050645.1 Hedychium gardnerianum | reverse complement strand
TGATTTGGAGATAGATTTATTTTAGTTTGACTAAAATACTATGGACATTAAGATTAATGGGTTAATCCAAATGGATTTAGATTAGGCTTATTGGGTTAATGAGTTGATCCAGAGATCCGAATTGAGTTATTGGGTTATTAGGTTGTTGGATTAATGATCAATCTAATAACCTAAACTCTACTCTATTAATGGAGATTAATGGAGGTTAATGGAGCATTAATGCAGGAAGTCCAAAAGGTAAAACATTTGATATTCATTGAATGAATTAAAACTATAGGCAATGCAATTTTCTAAATTGCTCTTGAAGTGGTATTCTTCTTCTTGTCTTGGCCGAACCAACCTTGTGTGGTTGCTAGCACAACGAAGGTTGTTCTTCTCTGAATCTTAGTTCGTGTGAATACCAAAGAGGCGCAGCCACTCTGATCGTGCTAAGATCTGCCAAAGCAAAATTACTGTCGGGATTGTATCGTTCACGCAACAAAGATAACAATCTGATCAAAACAAGTATTCTGCATTTGCTTGGATCTCTTGAGGGATCCTTTTTCCGCTGTGTATGTATGTTATTTTTCGCAAAAGATCCCTACAGCGCATTGTAAAAAAATTCTTCTAGTGGAATGACAACTCTAAAAACACTGACCTCTTGGATAGGCCTCCACGAGCACTTCCCTATTTCCCTTGTAGCCGGTGGAAAACTTTCATGGGATCAGGCCGATCACATCCTGAATTAGTTGGTTTGAAGAGCTAGATACCTGGATTAACAAAAGAAAAAGTGCTTCAAAATCCTGCCCCCGAGGCTACGGTGTAGTGATTAAGCTCTGCAAGTAGGTAATCATGCATCTAAGGTTCGAATTCTAGCTGCGGTGCACGGTAAAAATTTGCCTTCAGTGAAACGACAAATCTAAGAACGTTAGCCACTTGAATGAGCTTCCATGAGCACTTCTCGATTTACCATGATGGTGGTTGGAAAACTTCAGTACGATCGGGCCGGTCATCTCGAGAATTAATCGATTTGAAGAGCTAGATACCTAGATTACAAAAAAAAAGTACTTCAAAATCCATCTCGAGCTATTATGCAGCTACAACAACGTTCCAATGATTCTCAAACATCCACGGTTCAATTCTTAACCACGGCGTGTAGGATATTTTCCTCTATTGGGATGACAAACCTGGGCCATTGACTCTTATGCGATAAGACGCTTGCACTTTTGGATTTACCTAGTGGCGGGTGAAAAAGTTTTGTAGGGCTAGGTCGATCATCTCCAAGATTAATCAGTTCGAAGAGTTGGAATTCGTATTATTAAAAAAAACATTACTTCAAAATCCTGATATTTTCCTCCAGTGGAATGATAAACCCGAGACATTGGTTGATGGGCGACGAGATGCTTATGCTTCTAGATTTACTTGGTAGTCGATAGAAAACTTCTATGGGATCGGACCAGTCACCTCCCAGATTAGTTGGTCAAAAAAGCTAAAACCTAGATTATCAAAAAAAAAGTGCTTCAAAATCGCCCCGGGCTACGGTGCAATGAAAACGACATTCCAGTGGTTCCCAAGCACCGATGATTTAATTCTCAACTACGATACACTATAGCGTATTTTCCTTTAGTGGGATAGCAAACCTAGGACGTTGGCTGCTAGGTGACGAGACGCTTGCACTTTCGAATTTACCTAGTGACCTGGTGAAAAAATTTCGTGCGACCAAACCGATTACCTTTAGAATTAGTTGGTTCGAAGAGCTAAAATCCTGGATAATCAAAAAAGAAAACTGGATTATAAAAAAAACTACAAAATCGCCCCCAATCAAGCGTCCATGATTTAATTCTCAGCTATGATGTATTGTAGGATATTTTTCTCCAATTATATAAAAAACTTAAGACGTTGGCTATTAGATGAAGAGTCACATGCTTCTAAATTTATTTTAATAACTAATAAAAAAAATGGTATGAAATTGAATCATCACTTTCAGAACAATTTTCCCCTCATGTATTAAAATAAAGATACTTCAAAATCTATAAAAGAACAATTTTCCCCTCTTTTCTCATTGGATGATATGGTTTTTAACACGTACGATTCCAGAGAGTGAAATTCATGCATGCTCAATGCAATTACTAAAAAGCTCGATTTGTGAATTGCAACTGCAGATTTGTATGCAGGTAGACAATGACAATTCGGGACCAAGGTCCAAATCTCATTTTTAAAATGATTGGATATTGATCTCCAGTCTCAATCTTCATCACACACTTCCAAATGTTCAGAAAAAAATGATGTTTTTGATTACAAAACTCCAAACAAATGACAGATACTACAACAAACAGTCAATTTCTATAATATATTTGCAAATCATTAACCATTTTAACTCCAATTGGCAAGTAGAGATCTGTTCCAAACCTCCACTGAACATTTGCAGGAAGTAAAAGAATTATCTAAAATCTGCACAGTAAGGACGAACCCAGCTACTATCTTCAATCTCTTGTCGATGCGAGAGGAGAACTAATGGCATGCCGTGCCACCCAGGAAAAACTGAAACAGACATTCTTTGTCATCTACCTTTCATTTTCTTTTATCTGGTCCCATTCTTCTGACTACAGTTTTAAACATTGAATTATTCAAGCCAGTGAGGAGATGACTGACGAGCCTGTAGCTTGAGAACAAATCCATGCAGGATTTTTCGAGCCTCTCTACATGCATTGGCCGGCAAACACCATGCCACCCAACTACTCTCGGAAGTAGCATTTACATCAGTCATGGCACAATGATGGAGCCAATAGTCCATTTCTTTTTTTAAACCCTCCATTTCTACCTTTCAAACTCTAGAAGTAATATAACTCAAGTTATTGAATTTGTTGATTCATGTATAAATATCAAAAATAATTTTTTATAATTTATTAATTCATAGAAAAAATTAAAAAATAGAAAAAATTCGACGTTTCAAAAAAAAATACAACAGCTAAAAATAATATTAATCCAAACGGTCTCAAAATAATTAAACAGGATGCTTTTATAAATTCAAAACTTTAATTACAATAAGTAAATACCAAAATTACCCTAGATATCAAAAATATGAAAATTACTAAAAATAATAATAAAAAAAATGTTCAGAACCTCTGAAAAAATCCTAAATGATATTTTTCGAATCCGAAAGTTAGCCTGTTACGGGTTCCATCCGTAACAAATCTAGGTCTCTGGACGAGTTTTGATTTAGTCAAAGAACATCTTGTTTTAATATCTGAATAAAAAATTATAACTTTCAAAAAATTATTTTGTCAAACCCGCATAAAAAGGAACGCAATGGTTACAAAAAATAAGTATTCATTTGAATTTATAAAGGATTAAGAAAGAAGCAGCACATCCAATTGGAGCAACAAATCGAATGCAATTGGAAAGATCCTATAACTTTCTCGCACGAGTATAATTTCAAGCAATTTGAAATCAAAGATGTGTAATGATTTTCCAATCCAATCCTATGATAAGAATATTTCTAATTGTTTTGAGTATTAGAGTCCTCGCACAATCAAGAGGAAAATATTAGGGCAAAAGTACCTTTTTCATTAATTATCAAAAGACGACTTATCCTATTTCTATATATTTTACTTTCTAAATTTGTTTTTATTTTTTATATTATTATAGCAACGACAATATTATAATTAATTATTATACAATTATGACAGTTATAATTTTATAATTATTATGATATAAAAATAATAAAAATAAATTGGTATTATTGATATATTATAATCACCATAATATAGATAATTTATTTTTATTAATTGGTATTAATAAAAATAAATTATCTATATTATGGTGATTATAATTCATAACTACTATAGCATGTTGTTGATATGTGTTGGCTAGTATTGACTAGAGATAAAACTTTCATATTATAAGATGTATGAACTATAGTTAATATAATATAATATAATATTATTAGTGTTATTAGAGTCAAAGTGTTGATATAATATAATATTAATTAGTGTTGATTAAAAATAAAATATTTATATTATTTTTTTTATCGTTAGAAAGAAAGGTGACCAACTTGACTCCATGAGTTTTTCATCGATTATCAAAATAAATTAGAAAACGCATATGAATCTTTACGGACGGTCCAACATCATAAATTTTTCAAACTCCCCGGATGTAATGTGTCATGGATAATATTTGAATCCTTGTTATCTAGAAAATTCATTCCATCTCTTACAATGCGCAGTTGGCTAGCGCGTATGTTTTATAGTTTTTGAGAAATCCTGAGATTGAGTGTTTATAGTGTAGTAGCTATGTATTATAGCTGCTTTAACATTATTTATCAGTGTCGATCAAAATAGAATTAATGTCTATATTATATCAATTATGAATCTATTATTATTATAACAACATTAAAAATAAAAAAATATTTCAAAAATAAAAATATGCTAATGCAAGATGATATGTCATTTTATGTAAAAGATGAAATTTATCATCTTGATAATTTTCATGACTATTATATACAAAAATATTTTAATCAATTTCGTCGAGATTTTTTAATAATAAATAAAATTAAATGTCCCGTGATGATGACATGCTTTTGAATAAATCATCACATCATGTAATTAGAATTTTATTGAGAAATGTATCGATTATATTTAGATCAATGATTTTTTTTTTCTATTAAATTGGAATGCAGTTCACTCCGTGCCAAACAAACTAATCATTTAAGAGAAAACATCTAATGGACTTATGGCCTGTAAGAAATCAGCTCCAACCTCATGGAAGCAGAGAGCAAATGGAACAAGGCCCATGACTCCGTGAAATTAAGCGTGTCGGTTTCTCTTTCGGGTCAACGACTTGTTTCCTGGTTGACCTGACTTGTCATGAGTGTGCCTGCCGTGTTCCATTTTGTCACTGCCAAGAACAAGACCACACACACGCTTGAGGGTAGCCCATGCATCTATTGCTGCTGCCAGAGATTATTACCTTAGTTAATGTTAGTCAACTCGTCATCAGAGACCTTGATTTGATGGGCCTCAAGTCTTTCTTGACTTGACTTGAAGCTTTTTTGCCTTGCAATTTCTATACACGTCTTCACTCAGTTCTGGGAACATTCAGGATTTTTACGATCATTGTTTTTTCTTTCTCTCTTTGTTTGCATTGTCCGTCCTTTCAACACGGTCCCTGTATTTCGTGATGTTCTCCCTTTCCTAGGCAACGGAAAGCATTTATTAAAAAAATATATATATTCTATAAAATATTTTATATTAATTTTAAATTTTATTAAAATAATTACTCATACATATGAATATTAATTAGGTCAATCTATGAAATATGAAAACAAAATTTTAATATGAATATTAATTAGGACATAAATTGTGTATCATGATTTATCAATACATATGAATATTAATTAGGACATAAATTGTGTATCATGATTTATCAATACCTTGCAACTTAGGCTGACAATATTCATACAATTCAATGATACTTTAAGATTCACATAAAAAGGGCAAAAATTAAAAGACCTCTTTATTTTTTATTATAATAATAAAAAATATATTTACAAAAATATTTTTTTCCTAAAATTTTAGTCGACTATTTTATATTATATTAATTTTACAAAATTATTTCATATGCAACAGTTTTATTAAAATGGTTTTAATGGTGCGTGACTTTAAAAAAGGATTTTAAATAAAAAAAAGTAATTATATATATTTAATTTTTTTAATTTATTCATTTTAAAAATAATCGATTCAATTAATGAAAATTTTTCATTAACTACTGAAATTAATTCAAAAAATATAATTGAATCACTGTTTTTTTTGTGGCAAAAACAAAAAAAAAACAGTGATTCAATTATATTTTTTGAATTAATTTCAGTAGAATCACGAAGGATAACTTAATATCACAAATAATTCGAATATTATATATATATATATATATATATATATATAATACATCCTGTCTTTAGTTTTTATCATCTCACCATGCTTAAATAATTTTTCAAGAATTAAAGTGATGGAAATTTGGTCGAATTAGCATTCAAATTTAAATATGATTAGTCCAATTAATTTACTAGTTCAATTACTGAATTAATGATCGCAATTATTATTATTATTTGTCAAAGGGATTGATTTATTAACTAAATTGGCGGCTTGCAATGTTTTTTTATATATAATTATGCCTTTCATGAAAAAAAAATGCAAACCAAAACAGAGCACGAAAAGTCAACCCAAGCAAACTTGACGCGTCAAACAATTGGAATCCAAGTAGTGTTTCGTGGACCGCCGCCTCTCCGGTGCCAACGTTGACTAATTACAACTTCCCCACCTTCCTCTCCACCTTCCTCCTCCCTATAAAGCTCTGTTTTGATGAACATACTTCGATACACACCTCATAATTCTCACCATCACTTCTTAATTCTCAATGTCACCAGTAGCTGAGCCGGCGATGGGCAGCGAGGGTGAAGGCGATCCCGTCGCCACCAACGCCGCCACCGTGAGGATCAGCAGCGAGGTCATGGTGGCCTCCGTCATATTCCTCTTCATGGTCGTCGTCTTCGTCTTCTTCCTCTACATCTTCGCCAAGCGCTACCTCCGCCACGACCGCTCCGGCTACGGCGCCCGCTTTGTCTTCGCCGCCGGCGACCTAGTCCCCACCGCCCCGCGCCGAGGCCTGGACCCTGCCGCCCTCGCCTCCCTCCCCGTCACCGTATACCGTGCCTCTGACTTCAAGGGCAGCGCCGGGCTCGAGTGCGCGGTCTGCCTCTCCGAGCTCGCCGACGGCGAGGAGGCCCGGGTGCTCCCCAAGTGCGGCCACGGCTTCCACCTCCAGTGCATCGACATGTGGTTCCACTCCCACTCCACCTGCCCGCTATGCCGCAGCGCCGTCGTCGCCCACGAACCCTCCTCCCCTGAAACTGAGTCGCCCGATCCGCGGCCGGAGGCCACCCCGGAGGCGTTTCCCACCAATGTGCTGATTCGGGGAGGCCAAGACCGGGTTAACGAAAGGGCTCTGGTGATCGAGATCCCAAGGAACGCCGTCGACGCCCTCGGGCCTCAAACCTCACCGTTGCCTTCGAGCAGGGCGGCGCTGGAGGAACTGAGATCACCAGTTTCAGCGACGTTCCGGTCTCTGCGAAGGCTTTGGAGCCAGGGGAGGAAGGCCAGCGCGGGTCCCTCGAGGGAGGTCGACGTCGAGCAAGGGCCGGCGGAGGAAAACCCTGCGCCGCCGCTCAAGTCCCCTGCTCCGAAGCCATGACTCGTCGGAAAACTCGTTATAAAAATTCGATTTTTTTTTTTTTGCTGTGTACAGGGCGAACGCTCAATAACCTGTAGCATATGAATTCTTCTCATCCCTCTGAAGAATTCACTGTTTCTGTGGTTGTTTAATTCGATTCATTGATCCAAAAGATAAACATGCACATGAATTTCTGCAACTTTTCGACACAAATTTGACTTTGAGGCCACACCATTTGAAAACAAAACGCACAATTCTTCTCAGTTTCTCACTTCTAAGTCAAACTTAGCAACCTTTGTTGAATAAGATATTCAGTTTTTCAAACCCTCATCACTTCTTCAGACTTCTTGTTCTTCAACATTCGGCCTAATTCTTTCTTGTTTTTTCTTCTTCACTACAGAGACAATTTCGTTTGGTGCGATAAGTTTGTGGGAAACTGACTGATTACTGAACAGTGATCCATTTGGGAGTTGGTTTAATCTTGTTGAACTGCTCTGAAGTTTGGGGGTTGCTGAAATGGATAGGGAAGGAAGAAGGTTAAGGTTGGTGAAAGCAAATCAGGTGGGAAGGTTAAGGGTTTAGGGTTGGTGATAGCAAATCCATCAATTTATTTCTCTTGTCCAGTGAATTAGGTACAAACAAATTATAATTGATCATGAACTTCATAATTCAAATAGTAAGTTCATGTGATAGTAAAAAAAAAATTGTAGAAGAAAAACAAGATAATTCAGAAGATTTACTTTGACACGTTAACAAAACCAAGGTTAGGGTGATTCAGATATATCCTTCCAATAAAATCCATTAGCGGTTGGATATAATTTCTCAATTTAATGGGCTTACATGTTGAGGTAAGGTACGGCCAAACTCAATAAACGTGATCTATCGAATATATTTATTATGAGTTTGGATTATTAGATATAGATTTTATGCGTGGAGAAATTCGTTAACCCACTTTTCCGTTATTATTGATGGTTGATAACGAATTTGGATCTGAAACTATATATATGGGTTGTGGTCTTAAGATCATTATCACGTACGATTTTTTTTTTCCTACCATCCAGAGAGGCGATACGATTTTCTCTTCTTGTTCTATATGTTGTGCTAGCAACATCAAGGGATGACATTGAATCTTGACACAAATCAGAATTTATAGCTTTTGCATTTAATTTTATTTTCGCAATTGCTATAGGTCTATGGTAAAATCCTATGTAAAATTATTTGAATGCTTTACTATTCATATTTTAGGAAAATTCTTACATTAGCTTCATCATCTTCCAAATCTCTTTATTTCTGAAAAAAATAGGGAAATTATTCGTCATTATTAAAATTGGTTTTGGACGAAGTTGGTTGATCAAACCGCGATCCTTCATAAAGTCCTTCGCATACAATTTCTCCCTTTTCATTCCTAAAGCATACCACTCCATCCTGATCCTCATAAACCTCAACAATGATGAGAAATCCTTGGACACAACTTTTGTGAAATTTCTTCATTGAATCCTAAAATTTATAGATGATAAATGAAACATCTCGTTTAGTATATAATTTTCTTATTATAATTCCCCACAAATTTTCTCACTAAGCTTACTTATTAGATGATTTGTTGTTTATGAAATTAATTTAATTGAACCAGTTATATTCATATTCTTTTGGCATCAATAAAGTGCAATTACACATTCTCATTCAAATATTTTATTTTTTTAATCTTAGTTTTTTATTTTTTATTCTTTGAAAGAAAAAGCAGAAAATCAAAAGTACCTCCCTTATTTTTATTATTGAGATATGAATATGATTCTTTTGATGAATTCGTTAGTTTTAGTGCCCAAAAGTGAAATTTGGTGCGTTGATATTTTGCCATATGCATGGCACATCTCGTAAAAGTATATATATTTGAGGCAAGACACTTTGGTTATTTATTTATTTATTTTTGGATAGAGTTTCATCCTATTAATTCCGGAGGTAGACAACTTTTTTTTCTAATTCATCAATTGGGTAAATTCAAAGCATGATTTATGCCTATTCATAAGTCATCCTCTATTATATTGATTCTATTTGAGATTCAAACTTTGATCCTCTTAGTATTCGTTTGAGTCTTCTTCTTTTTTTTTTAATTTTTTATAGAAAATATAAATATTATTTATTAAAACAAAAGATGTGTATATGAGTTAACATCGCATTACTAACTTTCTTTCTATTTTGCTTGGCATGTTGTATGTCTTCACAAATTCTTCTAAATTATTTTTCCTTCATCAACCATTGACTATCTATCTGTTGTTCATACAATAGCGGAATTTTTGGATCAATCACAAACAATATTTTGTATATCTGTGTCTAGATTTTATGGATCATCACAGTTGTAATAACTATTGGGGCTTCAAATGTTGCTTGATTACATATGTGACATAATTGATATATTGTATATGCCAATGTTAATCTTGAGTATGATTTTTCTATGATGTTTCTCTTGTCTCCTTAATCATTCATACTCTTTAGTTCTCATAGTTCTGTACTCTCTTGGTGTGTTTTTTTTTGCCCAATTAGTCATTATATGTGAAAGATTTATCAAATTTAAATAAGAATCAAATTTCGATAAAAATCATAGATATACTCTCTCACATGATAATTTATTTTGATTTCATGATTTACTCCCTTCTAATAATATGTGATAGTCGAAAGAGAATGTTAGGATGATAGATTTCACCTATTTTGTCGAATTCTTGATAAATTTTGTAAAGAAAATGGAGGGCATGTTCTTCATATATATAATTCAAGTTATTAGAAAATGTATTATTATATATAGAGAGAGAGGGATGTTTGTTGCTTACCTCTCGTGTCCATTTTCGTGTTCATTTAGAATAATTTTTTTCTATTTTTTTAGCCTAAATACTATATCCTAAATCCTAAATCCTAAATCTTAAAAAAAAAAATTAAAATTATACATGATGCACATAAGATGAGCATCATATATATATATATATATATATATATTTGTTATCTTGCACACGTTTATGTTGGTGGTGATATTTTTTTTTTTAACTTTCAGTTATGTCAATAAAATTTTATCTTTAGAGTTTAAAAATTGAATTATAATATTAAGCAAAAAAAAAAACTTAAATTAATTTTTTTTTTTTTGAGTATGCATGTGATGTGCATGATAAAATATGCGGAATAATAAAAATTTATATATATCTAAAAAGAGACCTATTCAACCTTTAACTAACAAATTTGACTAATTGATTTTTTAAGCTAACAAATGATGTAACCTTTATGAAATTTTACTCTGTTAAAGTAGCACTGAATTAAAGGTCATATGTATAATAGCTTAATCCTAAACATATAAATTGACTCTATAAAAGCATATCCTTAAAAATAAAATAAAATTCCTTTGAAATCAAAAAATATTGATCTTGATTAATTTGCAGAACTCCTGTTGCTAGAATGGGACTGATTGTGGGAGCCAATTTGTCTGCTATTCCTGCATCATTTGAATAAGAAGGTGCTTGTTCAGCACTAAACAGAGACCAAAGATAAGATTGCAAAATTTTCAGATTCTCCTTCTTCTTGTTTGATTATGTAATTGCTCCTTTCAGTTTCTTTCAGCACCCACTGAATTCACTGTTGTTGGTTGCAACATCCATTATCCATTATTCATTATTATGAAAATACAAAGACGAAATGAAAGACGGAAATTATGCTCTTATTGCTTGCTGCACTCCTCAATGACAGCAACTGATACCTAATCCTTTGTGGAAAAATTTAGCTCTGAAGACAGTGATGGATTTTGGTCATTGTCTTCCTCAATAATGGAGAGTGTTCCTCCTTTTGACATTTTTTTTTTATTTAACATCAAATATCCAAGTTTTCATCTTATTAATTTTTTGAGACGATCAATTTAATCTCATAAAAAAAATTTATTATCATCAAAATAAATTTAAAAAATATATATATAATTTTATTTTAATAATCAATATTCTCAAATTTATTATTTATTATAAAAAAAAATTCTTATATTCTCACCCTTCTATCCGTTATCAGTACTGCTTCAGTGTCTCACAGCTGATTATTCTGCTATAAATATAATCGTGCCACTGGTTAAGAAAGCTAGAAAGATAGTAAAGTAGAAAGCTAAAAAAAAAAAAAACGGGGAAATTAAAAGGACGTCAATAGTTAAAAGATTTTTTTTTTCTCTCGAAGAACACTGAAGGACATCCCATTCGATATTTTGTATCAAAATATTCTGCATTCTAATGTTCTTTGTGGCAAAAGGTGAAACGCTCGCCCCCAGTGCCCCCGCCAGTCCGTCCCAGGACCAACACGGAGGAGGTAAATCACGGGGGCTAGTCTA
>JBBUKS010000113.1:8538644-8557245 GCA_038050645.1 Hedychium gardnerianum | reverse complement strand
CCACCAATCCCTCCACGCCCTCGCCAAGAAGCACGGTCCCCTCATGTACCTCCGCCTCGGCTCCCGCCCCACTGTCGTCGGCTCCTCCGCCGCCGCAGCCCGGTTCTTCTTCAAGACCCACGACCTCTCCTTCTCCGACCGCCCCAACACGGTCGTCACCAAGTACACGGCATACAACTCTTCCGACATGGTTTGGTCACCCTACGGCCCCTATTGGCGCCAGGTCCGCCGCCTCTCTCTCACCGAGCTGTTCAGCGCCAAACGCCTCCACTCCTCCTCCTCCATCCGCGTCGACGAGGTCCACGCCCTCCTGCACCGCATTTTCGATGCGTCGCAGCCGGTCGTCCTCAAGGAATTCCTCTTCACCTTCGCGTTCAATGTCATCAGCCGCATGGCTTTTGGGAGGCAATACATAGCACAAGACTTCGAGAAGGGGATCGAGGAATTAGTGATGCTTTTTGGAGTCTTAAACCTCAGCGACTACATTCCCTGGCTCGGATTCCTCGACCTGCAGGGCTACGTCCGCCGGATGAAGCTGCTGGGCAGGAAGCTCGACGGCTTGTACGAGCAAATTCTGGTCGACCACGAGGAGCGCCGCCTACGCGAAGGTGACACCTTTGTTGCCAAGGACATTGTCGACGTGCTCCTTCTGATGGTCGATGATCCAATCATGGACGACAATACCAGACTTGATAGGGACAGAGTCAAGGCTTTCATTCAAGTAGATTAATCAATTACATAATTTCAATATTTTATTTTCAATACTTTAATTGACCAATTTTATACAGAGCATGATCGTTGGCGCCTCCGGCTCGTCGTCGTTGACCATCGAATGGGCCATCTCGGAGCTCGTCCGGAACCCCGAGAAACAGAGGAAGGCAGCAGAGGAGCTGGAGCAGGTGGTAGGCCGCAGGCGGTGGGTGGAGGAGGATGACATCCCACGGCTTCCGTACCTTGTGGCCGTCGTCAAGGAAACGATGCGCTTGCACCCGGCGGTGCCGCTGCTCGTTCCGCGGCAAGCTCGGGAGCACGCCGTCGCGGGCGAGGACTGCGGCGGGTACGACGTCCCCGCGGGGACGCGCGTGCTGGTGAACGTGTGGGCCATGGGGCGGGACCCGGCTGTGTGGGAGTCGCCGGAGGATTTCTGGCCGGAGCGGTTCTTGGGCAACGCGGTCGACGTGAAGGGCCAGGACATGGAGCTGGTGCCGTTCGGGGCAGGGCGGAGGATGTGCCCAGGGTACGAATTAGGATTGAAGATGGTCGAGTTAGTGCTGGCCAATTTGGTTCACGGATTCGAGTGGCTGCCGCCGGTGGGGATGAGGCCGGAGGAGGTGAGCATGGAGGAGGCGCCTGGTTCAACCCTGCGTCGGGAGGTGCCACTGGAGGCGATCGTCGAGCCCAAAATGCCACATCACCTTTACTGATCCACGTATTATATATAATATGTCTATCTGTCGTAATACATGTAATTCATACTTAATATAAAATATATAAAAATAAATAAATGGCATTCATATATAAAACTAAATAATAATTTAATTAAAAAAATTATTGTCGTTCAGGGCAGGCCTAACTCCATTATGAGCCTTTTCTACAGGCCCATTAATATCCCAATTGTTCAAACATTCCTGTTGGACCATTACAGTTCGAGCTAGTAAAATCGATATTGGCGATGGTAATTTTTGAGATAAAAATAAAAAAAGAAATCACACATTTCAACAATTAGTTAATTATTTTTAGATATAAACTCCTGATTTAAGCATTAATTCATACTTAAATAAAAACAGATGTTTCAGTAAAGCAAAATTGAGTAGAGCATAGAGAGCCTGAGTTTCGTTAACTCGGCCAGTGTGCAATCTGACGGGGATACTTAAAAAGGAAAAGGATGATCCTGATCCACCAGGCGATTCCAATCAAAGAGAAAGTGAAGTCCATCTCGACAAGCAACACCCACCTCTCCCTGCAATGATGAATCATCCTCCACCTTACTCTCTTTAATTTATTGGCTTCGATTACATGTTCTTTGCTCTCTGCTTCCTTTAAATTAGACACTATGTCGACATTATCCTCTTTGTACATCTTCTTTGCAGACGACTCAGTCTACTCGAGCCCTGTCTGATAAGGCAAATCAGAGAACCCTGAAGAAAGCGAATGCTTTTTTGGAGTTTGACATGAAGGAAATCAAGTTAGCAACAACATGCAAACACCTTCTGATACAAGTAGATACGTGCTCGTCCATTATTTCAGATGAATGTGGATTGATGATGAGGCTACTCAAATGCAGCAAGAACAGTGCCTGATCCATCTCCTTTGTTCAAGTGCGTCAGGGTTATGGGGATGCCACCCAAATATATCTTAAAGGAACAACTTTAACAACTCCATAATCCAAAAGCGTTTCGGTTCCAATATTTTTCTGGACATGCACCATGACGAACAGTGATACAAAGTGACACGATTTAGCAACAGCATGCACTACTGGAGAAGTATAGGAGATAGATAAAGTGTTTGTTACACTTGTTTTATCTTGAACAGGAAAACGCAAAGTGTGTCTGATTGATCTGTCGCCCTGTAACACAGTTACATAAGATAGAGCCACCATCTTCTTCCTGATCTCTGCCATGGCTCTGGAGATGAAGAGCTCCTCAGGCCTTAGCAAATCATGCATACTCATAATTGGTAAGTTCTCGATCGACCGACCTTTTGTGATGAGTTTACTCATCATGGAGCATTGCAGTGGTGGCGAGCGTGGAGAGATTTGCCTACAAAGGAGTGGCCTCCAACCTACTGAGCTATCTCACTTACCATGTGAAGATGAGCACCTCTTCGGCCGCCAAGAGCGTCAGCACTTGGAGTGGAGTCACTTCCATGCTTCCTCTCGCCAGTGCCATCCTCGCCGATTCCTACTGGGATCGCTACTCCACCATTACAGTATCTTCCTTTCTCTACATCATGGTAATTTGTGCCAGAGAACGATCATGGCTGGTTCGATCTCTGGAGTAACTGAAAACGTTTTTGTTAGCAGGGGTTTGTGGGGTTGACCTCGTGGGCGTTGCTCTGCGCATGGATGCCGACTTCATCTCTGTTCCTTCCGCTCTACTTGATTTCCTTAGGTCAAGGAGGATACAACCCTTCGTTGCAGGCGTTCGGAGCCGATCAGTTGGACACCGAAGACGAGAGGAACAACAAGAAGAGCTTGTTCTTCCAGTGGTGGTACTTCGGCATCTGCAGCGGCAGCCTCTTGGGCAACTCCATCATGTCCTATATCCAAGACACTTTCGGTTGGGGATTGGGGTTCGCCATCCCTACCTGTGCCATGGCCATCTCGGTCGCTTGCTTCCTCTGCTCGTCCCGGTTTTACGTCCACAAGATCCCCGACCGGCCTTATAAATTCAGATCGAAAAGCCTCATCGGTTTGGAAAATGATGCCGAAGAACTCGAGTAAGATCAGCTTTTGCTTTTTCTTTTGCTTGACATGTTTGATTAATTGTGTTGATGGAAGGTTACAAGTGAAACCTCTCGGCTCGGCCTCTGATTGCACCGGCGGCGATGTCGCCGACAAACCGCCTGGCGTGGCTAAAACAATACTCAGACTCCTGCCGATTTGGACGATGCTTCTCACGTTCGCAGTGATCTTCCAGCAGCCGCTCACCTTCTTCACGAAGCAAGGCATGATGATGAAACACAGCGTCGGACAGCAACGAATAATCGTGATCCCTCCGGCGATACTCCAGAGCGCCATCACCATGTCCATCATCCTCATCATGCCTCTCTACGACAAGCTCATAATTCCCTTCCTCCACCTGCTCACCGGAAAAGAGAAGGGAATCACCGTGCTCCAGAGGATCGGCATAGGGATGTGCCTCTCGGTGATCGCCATGGTCGTCGCGGCCGTCGTCGAATCGAAACGGATCCGAATTCTGGAAAGCGGAGGAATGCCGCCACACGATCAGCCGCTCCAGCTTGAATCGCAGCTGAGCATCTTTTGGCTGCTGCCGCAGTACGTTCTCCTGGGAATTTCCGACGTGTTCACCGTCGTGGGGATGCAGGAGTTCTTCTACATGGAGGTGCCGGCGACGATGCGGACGATCGGAATTGCGCTGTACCTCAGCGTTTTCGGATTCGGAAGCTTCTTGAGTGCTCTTCTGATATCAGTTCTGGAATTTTTCAGTAACGCAAACGGGAAGAACCAGAGCTGGTTCTCCGATGATATCAGGGAAGCAAGGCTCGACAGCTACTACTGGTTCCTAGCTTCGTTGAGCGCCGTTAGCTTTCTTGCGTTTGCATACTTGTGTAGACACTACAACAATATGAATTAATTCTTCCCAAGAATGATTCAGAATCAAGTAACAATATGAACTGCCAATTAGTTTTTCTTTTTCATTAATTCTTCCCAAGAATGATTCAGAATCAAGTAACAATATGAACTGCCAATTAGTTTTTCTTTTTCATTAATTTGTTGTAGCAAACAATGAGACCATTAGAGGCCAAATGATCGAAAGCAAATAATTAAGCAATCTGTGTGGGACGAGAACTAAATGCATGATGCATGCGTTTTCCTCGAATTCATGAGACGTTCTTCTTCCCTTTGCAGCGGGGTTACTGTGCACGTCTGGTTCATGAAGAAGCCATGACTGCCATTTTAACTGATAAAGAAAAACACACACGTGATTTTGAACTCAATAAACATGAAACTTCAGGAAGAAGATCAAATCTTTGTAACATATTTATGCACAACACTAGAGTCTAGAGTTTTAAAACGTTCTAATCGGCATCTTCTTGTAACTAAATTTTAAAGGATCATAATTTTTTATTCGGATTGAATTACGTGATCCTTTAATCTACCAAATTGAAATGAAACTCGTAACGACTCAATTTCGGGCCTAAAAATATTATTTAATTTTTTTTTTTCAAAAGTTGCCAATAATTTTTATCATTATTTTAGGATTATTTTCATTTTTTATATGGTTATATTTTTTAGATTATATAAACTATTTGTTTAATTGATTTTAGAGCAATTGTTTGATCAATAATTTTTTTTGAATTCTTTTTTCCATAAAATGATAAGCTTTTTGTTGTCTATTTTTTTATATTCTTTTGAATTAATAAATTTTGAGTAGATTATTTTTTATATTCATATTTGAATCAACTGGATCAATAGTTTCACTAAATTATTTGGTTAAAAATCAAATCGAGTAAATCAAAATCAAATAAATTATTTTTTTGACAAATCTAATTAAGACAGAACCAATAAAAATCAATTAACTGAGTCCATCACTAAATTAATCAAATTTTTTAGTCAATTGATACTGTTGATTGCTATTGGATAGTAGAATTATGAATTGAGACTAAATATTCAAGAGTCGAGAGTTTTAAATATAACAATCGATCATGATATATTAATCGATTGCTATAGACTAATTCAGTGTAATCTAAGTTTGAATTTAAAAATTAAAACTGAATTAAATAAATCCAAATAATCAAGATTTTTTTTATAAAAACTATTTTTTAAAATTAACTGAACTAATCTAGATTTAAATCACCATAGTCACACATATGGACAAAGAGATAGAGAGGATGGGTAGTGGTGGAATTGACAGCTTAGTTTTATAATCTATCCAACTATAAATCAAATACAACAAAAGATTTTGTCAATATTCTGACGATCGTTGCGCTAGATCGGACTCCAAATTGGTTTAATTATTTTATTAAACCAATTTTAGCTTAATATGACAATATTAACTTAATTAAGACAGTTAAGAAACTAATATATCCACAATTAATCAGCAGAATTTTTTTTTAACAAATAACTAAAGAAAAAAACTCCTGCCGTTTGACTTGCAATTTATTAGATTTTTTTAAAATAATAAAAATGATTTTTAATTAGTTTGTGATGGCCAATGAAATGTCAAGAATGTGACACCCATATGAGTTTCATGGTTCAAGAAACTTACTTAAGGTGGTATTGAATTTGTTGTTAAGACTTTCCCATTAAAAATGTTAGATAAATAATTATCTTGTTCATGATTACATAATAGTTTAATAATTTTTTTTTGAAAAAAAAGGACATATCAAATCTATACAAGAGCAAAAGAAAAGTACAAAGTAATAAAAAAATCCGAGAAAAAAATGTTTACTTTGAAAGACTGAGCAAGGAATGAATTTGGAGTAAGAATGTCTACAAAACAGTGAATTGACACTCATATTCCTTTTGTTTTACTTAAGTGAAAAGAAGATGTTTTTTAACTGACATCGGATCCAAACTTTCGCCAATTAATTTTGGAGACATCAATTTAGTTTCGTAAATTTTTTTTATCGATTATTAGAATAAATTAAAAAATATATATATATAGAAATTCATTTTGATAATCAATATTTTCATATTCATCATTTATTAAAAAGAAAATTTTCTAATAATATATCACAAATGAATTTTAAATATTTAATATATTATTAAAAAATTTAATCATATTCTGAAAGAAGATTCTTTGTAACTTCTTTAGCTCGTCCTGTACACATAAATGAGCATAATAGAATTTGAGTAAAAATTAAGAGAGCCATTTAACGAATCTTCAAATGAACGTGTCTTAACAAAAATTAAAAATATATATATATATTAAAAAGACACTTCATCAAATATTTTATATAAAAAATATCTTATTTTGTAACATTGATTTTGGCTGTTACAGTATAATTGCTTCGACTATTTTATTTTAGTTAAAATTATTATATATAAAATATTATTATATAAAAATATTTTTTTTATATCAAAACTGTTTAAATTTCATTAAAAATATTTTAAAATAATTATAATAGACTTAATCAAAATACTTTAATTTAATTTAAATAATTTTAAAATAGTTGTGACATAACAACCGGTTGTAACGATGACTAAATAATTGATAATTTTTTTTTATAAAATCGAATCGATTATTTTAGATTCATTTTTTTTTCTATCCAAATACGATATATAATCATATAATATTGAATTTTTGGATCACCTACTGTGAATATTTTTTAATTTATTTCAGTGATGTAAAAATATTTTAAAAATAAATATGTCTATTTAAATTTTTTTATAAAATAAATGTTCATTTAACGAAAGATGTGGAACGATTTGGAACGCTCTCTTAATTAATTTAATTATTTCCCCATGGAATTTATACTCCACGCACAAATTATATGATTTGATGGATTAATTGAATTGTCTTATCTCATGTCCATTTCCATTTGATTAATTCCAAAAGATTTCGCATCGAGACTAAGTCCGATCCTATTGGTCGTGCCAGATTTCATTGTCGCCTCGCACGATCTCTCCAACTGTTACAAAAGAAGTTTCGTTGCGATATATAGTTTTACGTATCGGTCCCGTTATTCATAAGCAGTTCCGATTCCCAATTCCGACGGCGCCGTCTCTCCCACTCCGCCGTTATTCTCCCTGACATGAAGTCGTTAACAGACAGTAACGGCGTTACGGTGACTCCGACTCTCCAATTCCGTCGTAGCGCTTCCAACTTCCTCTGTATAAAAACACCCGCCCCTATTCTCAGCCCGAACTCTTTACAGAAAAAGGGCAAAATAAGCCCCAATTTCGCAGAAATCTCGCCGGAATCTCCAGCGCCGGCGGTGGAGCCACCTGGAAATCTCACTCCTTCGAGATCCATCGTGCTCACCTTATTTCTCAGGGAACTGAGTCGTTCTCCGGCGGGTCTCCGCCGGAAGGAAGTGGTGGTGAAGGCTCGTTTCTTTCTTCGTCTTTGTTCTCGCGACCGTCTTGCAAAGCCCTAGTTGTTGATGGGGTTTTCTCTCTATCCGATCAAGACTTCGACGCGTCTTCTGTGGAGTACCAGCTTCTTCCGTCATAAGACCATCTGCATCATCGCCTTCTTCTTCTTCTTCTAAATCGATCTAGATCCCCTTTCGTTCGATCTCTGATAGATCGAGAACTGAGGGAGAAGTGTAAATAGACGGCCGATCGCTCCCGATCCAAGGTAAGAAAATGAGTTCCCGCCGTCTGATCTTCGATTCGTCTTCCTCTTCCACCTCCCGCGGCCGCTTGATCTTCTTGAGCAGCTCGAGCTCGGTCTTTTCAGGTACTGGTTATGACCTCTTGTTGATTTTTGGATCGGGGTTCCAATTTATGGTTTATCAGCGTATTATGTTGGAATCACAAGGGGTGAAATCGGTGGTGATGGGCGCAGGGGACGATGCCAGCAAGAGACCACGGTTTTTCACGTCGCCGGACGAGATCTACGAGGAGTATTACGAGGAGCTTCTGCCGGAGAAGAAGCGCCGCCTCACTTCGGAGCAGGTACGATCGAGTAAACATAACCTGTTTCATTTTACCTAACTGCCTCGTCATTGGTTGTCATGGTGGGTCCTACATGTGGCGGCCCGATTACATATCAATGCAAATTGCATTCCTGAATCTGCTTTATGTACTTTGCACCAAAAGTCTTTCTGGTTTCCGTTGTCATCTAGCCATCGTTAGAGAGGAAGAGGACAAAATAATCGAGACAATTGTTTGCCGACTAAACAAGAAACTAGAAAAACGTTACTTTTGCTGGTAGTAAAGTTGATTCAAGCTTAGTTCCTTGTTACGATATAGAACGTTAATTTCTTTCAAATAAAATTATATAATAAACCTCAATTGTTTGAAATTCGTTGCTGATTTTCCTTGGTTACGCGAGTTTTCAATGTTATTTAACTTGTGAAAGAGAAGAAAAAGGTCAAAGAAATATTTTAGGGCTTTGCTTGCCTCCACCTCTGAAATTTATATTTCAATTTCAATTAATTGAAGTGGTCCTATTAGTATGAGTTTTTCACGATCTGAAACAAGCTGTCTGCGTTAATTTATATCAAATTGGAACTGAATATAAACTATAGGGTCTTCTTCTCTGAAATTGACTGGGAAATTGTTTTGGGTGTTTGATCGTGTAGATATGGCGCAATTAATTACTTTTACTTCAAATTAGGCTATACAAATTAGTTTTGCTTGAACACAGATCAATAGTGATATAGTTTTGAATTAACAATCAGATACGCATGTTGGAGCGGAGCTTCGAGGAGGAGAACAAACTGGAGCCGGAGCGCAAGAGCGAGCTTGCTAAAAAATTAGGGCTGCAACCGAGGCAGGTGGCGGTGTGGTTCCAGAACCGTCGTGCCCGCTGGAAGAACAAACAGATGGAGAATGACTACGATCGTCTAAAGGCCTCTTATGATGCGCTCGTCCTCGACCATGATGCCGTTCGCAAGGACAATGATCGCTTGCGTTGTCAGGTGAACTATTCCTCTCTCTCTCTCACTCGCATCAGTTTCAGTTCATTCAGCTTGTAATTTACAACTTGTAAACATGTTTACTTAAATTGTTAATTTCATTGGTAAATTCATGAGAGACAAGGTCAAACCACTATAGTGATCACAAATCAAAGCATACATCATTCGTTTGGTTAGTTTTGTATTTAGAAGAACTACGGCTTGTATTGTCTTTTAGGCATATTCATCACCATCCACACTGGCTGTAAAATGACCGTAATGGCCTTATTTTTGTCAACTTAGATACTGTTTTATCTTTTTTAGTAGGTAGAAAATGGATAAGCTGTTTGGTTGCTCCGCCGAAAGTGCTGTATATACACGGCAACAAATATGAAATTTAGAAACAGTAGGACTCATCACCATATTAGGTTACTAAAAAATCTAGGATTTAGTCAATGCCAGAACTTATTATCTGGTGATGATAATTTATTCTGTTGACACTCTATTTGAAAATAGAAAAAGTCAGACTTGTCATATTACTGAATTAATAACTCAAAAGGCATGGCTGGCACTTCGATATTCTTTGTTTAATGAGTCAATGTTAGTTGAATGTCTTTTTCGCCCTAAGTGGAATCCTTGGATCTATTCTTGATGGTCTGATTCTAGCTTCACCCCTGTTGATCATCAATTAGAGACAAAAATCCTTGGTGCTCGATTTTGTCTCAAACGACTTTCCAACTGCTGATCTGGACACTTGGCAAAAAAAAACCTATCTTTTCCTCATTGCTAGATTGAGCTCTATCTTGCTTTGGATTTAGGATCACTTTTTGATCCATTTGATAGCACTCCGCATCAATCTTGTTGATTTTAGTGTCCTATCTCATCTGCCTTGGTATAAGTATGTTGAAATATGCTTCCAATAAGGGGCCGGCAAGAGGATGTGCTCCAAAGCCTCTCAATTCAGTTAATTATGCTTCCAATAATTAGTTGAACTACCAAAAAGGAAATTCGATGATATATGGACATTATTCATCTTGGATAACGTGCAGGTGAACTTTCTACTGGAAAAGTTGCAAACAAATGATCAGCAAGGGGCATCTGGAGTCACCGTGCTATCACCGGATGATCAGGCAGCATTGGGTGCTGATCCAATGGCCCTGAATATCGAGAAGAAGGCGGACAACCTCCTGAACACGGGAAGTGGCGCACACGCAGTGGCAGCAGCCATTGGAGAGCCTCGTCTCCTTGTGGAGGAGCCCTTCCTCCCAGAAAGCGACCACCCTGTTGGACTGTCAGACGCTGGCACCAATTCTGAGGACGACATTAGCAATGAGGGCTGCAACTACTATCCGGACGTCTTTTCACAGCAAGAAGTGCAGTTGGATGAATGGCTGGATTGCGTGGAAAGCATTTTCTTCCACTAGGAAATACGATCGTATTCAGCCATGATTAGTGTCAATAAGTTGATCTGTGTTGTTGGACGTGTGTAATACTAGCTGTAGTACAATGCGTGGGGATCGTTATATGTTTGAACTGCATGCTACTGAGTGCATAAGACCTTCTTGGCTCGTTTGTGTTGAACATTTGTCCTAATAAGGTTGCTTTCCACTGTTACTCACTGATTGTTGTCCATCTTGATTTATAATCTTTGTTCTTTTATCAAATCAAATTATCCATATCATAATTATATCATAAGTATTTAGAGTCCACTAAATGAATCACAATTAGGTTTAGCATGCGTCAACAATTTGAGTTAATCCTTTTAATAAAAGTATGATGTAAGATTCATCAATTAGTTGTTACAAAGAATCTGAAGGAATTAACAAAGACATACTTTCTTCTCTTGAGAATTAGTGAAACCACATTCAAAACAAAAGGATTGAAATCAAAAGCAGCATCTGATATGGATTTGGCACATTAACTAAATTAGCCAACAGAAAGAAATATAACAGACATATGAAGTTCATGTATCCCTACTACTTCTAATCCATGACAAGTACCCACCAGGCGAACTACTATCCAAAGACACTGGGAGTTTTCCTTTATTGTTAGTCCACTGCCAGATTTTTGACTCTGAGAAACTCTCACCTCTACTTCCTAAACCCAGTTTATTCCTCTCTAAAACCTTCATGATGTTTGTATGATTCTCATTCAGTCGCTTGGTTCCCTTTGCATAGCCATTCGCGACATGAACACTGTTTAGAGAAACTTGGAGATTCGTATCGACAACCACATACTGATAAGAGCCCATGGAAAAGCACCTCCTGGTAGCATTGTTGCTAGTCTCTCCTTCCTCCCTTCCTACAATGCCAACAGCAATGCCGCCGCCACCATCAACAGCACCTCTAGTGCCAAAGTTCTTGAATTTTCCTAGCCTCACTGAAAACACTCTCTTTTCCATGTTGGTTTCAGGGGCTTCTGATTCTTGTGGAAATTCATCCTCTTCCCCTGGCAACTCAAAATCGAAAATTGGATTTTCAATCGGGAGGCCGGGCACGAAGAGTGCCCCTCGGCACAGAGGGCAAGTAGAATTAGAAAGTAGCCATGTGTCTATGCAATTGATGTGGAAAGCATGGCCACACATCGGCAAAAGCCTGAGCTTGTCTTCCTGAGCAAATTCACAGAGGCAGACGGCACAATCAAATGGCTCCTTGGAGCCAATGAGCTCCCTGTAGAAAAAGACTGGCAGTGCATCAATGTAAGCCTGGTCAAGGCCTGAGTCATGGAGGTGGAAGAGTTGCCGAAGCTGGCGTTGGAGCGCATCGGATCCAGTGACTTCTGAAGCGTCTGGTTGCCCGCTCGAGTGCTGGAAGGAGCTGGGGAAAGGGTGCTTCTTGATGACGAATTTCAACAGGAGGTGGAGAAGACCAGCAATGAAGACTACAAGAGCAACAATGACTATGATGAAGAGGAGTACTGGGCTTATCCTACCGCCCGGTGAAGATGGTGCCGCTGAGGACTCAGATGATGCAACTGGCAGTGAATCTCTCAGAAAGGCACTGAAATTATGCGAAGATTGGTTCTTGGCTTCAGAGATGAGATCAGGAGCTCTTATTGATCTATAGGACACAGGCATTCTCCTTCCCCAATCTTGGACCAAATCCAAGTCATTTCAACACTTTCTCGAGACTAGAAAGATCATAACCTATTGAAATCAGAAGGCAATTCATAAACCAAAAAGTCCAATAACCAAATTAAAAAAATTAGGAAAGAAACACTTCAAAAAAAGGCTAGCACCGAAAGGAATGACATGAAGGCAGGAATCTGGGAAAGAAAAAGGCAGTATTTTGTCGTAAAGTAGCGAAATCCAAACCAAGGCCCAATCGACGAAAGGAAGAAGAAAAAAAACAATTTTTTTGGAAATGATGCGGTAAGTAAACAAACCAGGAAAGATTAAGCCCTTTCGAACCTTTCGAGGTCAGATCCAGTCACAGCATCCGAAGAACTCCCGATCGCTGCTACTCCAGGAGAAAAAGAAAAAATAAATAAATCAAACTATCGCTGCCGCAACTCCGCGAAGAGGGCGAGATCTGGAGAGGCAAAGGACCAAACTTTGATGCGAGAGTAACCTCCAGATTGGCTTCTACTGCATCACGCGGAGGAAGAAACAGATTTGCTTAGGGTTGCGGATTGTTTTCTGCTGCTCGCGTCGCGTCGCGTTGATCTCCACCGGTTCTTTTTTTGGATTCAGAAAAGAACAGCTGTCTCTCAGTGGCATTTTCCAAATTCTTCCTGAACAGTTTGGAAATGGCATGTGAGGCGCCACAAAATTTATTTATCGTTATCAAAGGGCCTATTTTGATAACATGCAATTTGCCTATCTTTTTTGGACATTTTGCAAAATGAACTTTTCATTGCTCTCTTACAAAATTCTAGCTAAGAACAAAGAACTCCAATCGCCAATCGTGATATTGGGCTGCTAGATTTATCTACGTCTTTTAGATTTATCTCATGATCAACCAATGGATTAAGTCATCCATCTCTAAAATTAATGTATCGTAAAAATTAAATATCTTAGTTAAAAAAAGAACTCCAATTGCGAATTCCAATTTCAAACACTAAAACTTTGAAAGCTGTGAGTTCACGGTGAGCCCACTACCTTGCAGCGACACCACGAGCTAGTGGCTAGCTACATAACCGTGAACTCAAGCTCGCTTAGCCAGTTGCGATAGATAAAGATTTTTTTTTTTCTTTCTCTTTTTCTTCTCTAGAACCTTGGTGCAACTACTGAGTCCTTGCGTGTATAACTGAGATAATAAATAAATATAGATTTATCACTTAAGATTGAGAGGTTGAATTTTGAAATTGGCGGGACGTAAATTTTAACATCGCGTGTAATTCATCCTTATGTTTACTTGTATCTTCAGTCACTATGATTTATCTCCTCCATATTAATCTTAGAGCGGACTGACGGGCTCGCTAAGACGAGCGATTTATCTTTTGCCACTTGGTGCAACTACTGTGTGACATAGAAGTTACGGATTTTAATCAGAAAAATAATTTATTTATAATATAAGATAAAATTATATATAATAAATCTTTCGGATGTATATTGATGGGAGGTTGATGAATCTGTCATTTTCTCTTCTTCCTTCTCAATTATCTTTTCGTATATCTTTTTTACTATTAATTTCAAACCAAACATAAAACTATACTAACAAATATAAAGAGGAATAATACCTACTTATTTTATATTATTCATCCCGTATGCATCACGCATAACTTTTTTAAATCTTAATATTATATCCTAATTTTTAAATCTTAAAACCAAAACAGCTTAATTAAAAAAACTTATTTGATATAACAAAAATAAACTTTTTAATGTGTAATTTTTCGCACACTAGAAACAATATATTAAAAAAAAATCTAGGGACTATATAAATATGATAACTATGAAATTTATCAAATTATCTTTTATCTCCATATGAAATTACTTCGAACCCAATCAACGATTTGGTTAGTCTTTTTTTTTAAAAAAAAAAAGTACTTAACATCTAATATCACAAATTTTAAGAAATCCTAAATGATCCAAATACATTATTTACCCATGAAGCGTTCTAAACAATCCAAAATTCATAGTCGAATTCAATCGACTGGAGCTGGAAATCAGTGCCTGTGGACTGCCACTGCAGTCTGCAGACAATTATGGGATGGAATCTCTCACCAACCTATTAATGTGCAAGAAATTGTAGGTCCCGGGGAGCAGCAATCCAGTTCATCACTAAAACAATCATTGAGCTGTAGTGAGAGTGAGTTGTGATTGTGAATCTGTATTTGAGAATTCTCCTGCAGAATGATGATCTTATTTTTAATGTTAATGATTAAGAAACGAAATGACAGAATGAAAAATTCCCCTATTAGCAATGATATCAGCAGGATTCTCAGTCAATTATCACCAGAGATTCTTACTCAATAATTTTTTAATGATAGCTCTCCACATCTGATATGATCCCTCAAAATCAATAACTCCCCATTCTTCTGCATCTTTTCTAAGTGTCAGGTGCTTTTCGAGCAATTCTTGAAGTTAGTCAACTAAAAGTGTTCCTTCGAAAAGATCAAAAATCCTGATAAACAAACTGAAAGTAAAATCCTAAAAGTTAGTTTCAATTCCTAGCCGGTCACAGCAGTGTTGATTATCAGAGGAACTTTCAGTTCCTGATCCTTAAACATCTCGTCCAATTTTTCACTAATCTGAATGACAGCTTGAGGTAATCACTACAAGGCATGGATGTTTCAGTTTCATTGGTCATTAGGTAATCACTATTGGAAAAATGTTTAAGTTCGATGTAGTTTCAGTTCCACAATTCAAGTAATCAACTCACAAGTTTCTTATTTCTATAGAATTGCAATTTAGTTCCACAGCATAGTTAAGAGATTTTATGTCTACCATCTGAACACATGAAGCATTTGGCACCTCGGATTCAATTCCTTGTAGCATCACTTCATAAAAGCACTGGACGAGAATACGATACTATCAATAGATCATGCATCTATAGCAAGCAACATCTTTCTTGCTATGCAACACTGTGTCATGGCTAAGATTTGTTGTTGGATCAGGCTGAGAATCGCCCAAGAATAATCTTCTTAACTTGAGGGTATTATGATCATTTGGTCATAATTAAACAGAAATACCTTTACAATTTACAATCTTGAGTTAATTTGATCAGAGTGCTTTTACTAGTTGGATTAGATTGCCCTCTCATTTGCGATTGATTTAACCGAGTCAGAGCTGTACTAAAGAGGCTAAAAGCCACTGAAAGTCGATCTTCAAATCGCATTGTCTTCCTCTGTGCCAACACAATGTGCTGTTTGCCATTGTTTTCAGTGGAGCTCATTGTAGAATCATGAATCATCACTTCCTAGTATTACCTGATGCTTCTTCAGCCAAATCCAAGCAGGAACCAATCAAGTAGGTATCCATACGTCAGACTGCATCATCCAGCATTTCTTCAATTTAGTTCGATAAATAGAGTTCTTAAAGAGCTTAATTTAGTCTTTTAATGAAGAAATAAAAGTTCCTTTTGTGCATCTGTAGATTTCATAACATAATCCTGGCTAACTTTACCTGGCCTTTGTCCAATTGCTTTCCTGCAGAGTTCCTCCTTGCATCACTAACAATGGACTTGGTGTCTTCTCCATTTACACAGCATCATCATGTCAGAAATTTATCGGGAAAAAAACTGAAAAGCTAAAAGAAAAGAGCAGTGATGAGGGATACTGATGATTGTGCACAGTTCATGGAATTGATTGCAGAAATTACTGAAAATTTCATGTTCAGTGTCGTGTTATAATGCGAACTTTTGGCTCCATTATTTCAGGACCTACTGCAACACCATGAGCATGAGTTAGATTGAACTAAAGTTGAAGCTCCCTTTATCAAATCATGCTTGCCTTTAAGAAAGAAGACCAAGGAGAGTGAGTGGCATTGGGTCTTTAGCTTTTGGGCTTACTCTTCATGCTTGATGGACAAAGAGAGTGCAGAACGCAGTGGAAGATATATAAAGCAAAGCATTAACATCTCTCTCTCTCTTTTCTTCAAGAACATGAGAAGGGAAAAAAAACTACACTTCTTTCATAATTTGGAAACATGTCAGGCACGAGGGAATCTAACAGGGTTGGGTTCCTTCTCATTCTCTACCAACTTCCCTGGTTGAAACTGTTCCCCATTGACACACTGGAGAATGCATAATGAACAAATAGATACAGAAGGGGATGAAACAAACAGAAACACACAAATCACATCATTGGAGAATACCAGAGACAAACTATATAAGAATGAATTAAAGGCATGGCCCCTAATGCGCAGAGATGTGTGTGTGTGTGTGTTTTAGCAGATTGGAATCGATCTAGCTAACGATCCCGTTTAAAACGACTAGTTGCTTGGCCTCTTAACTTTAATGAGAAGGTGAGCAGCAAAAGTGGTCCAGAATCCAGATCCCCACAATCTTCAGTAGATTGTGGCCTTATCTTCAAACACCTCATGATGCTTTTTATGTGCAGTAAAATCTTGAGAACTTGCTTTGTGTGATGAGTTAGTTTCTTGTGCCTATAATTCTCTCTTAAACATTAGATATTAACTCATATTTTGCAAGCCAATACACATTCTCAAGTATCACTTTTTTTTTGGGTATTACAAATTTTCAGAGTACATATAGTCTTCAAATGGCCAGTGGCCATTTACACAAAATAGAAGCATTTGCAGTAGCTTTAGGAACAACCTCAAGATTACTGTCAAGCATGCAGAAAGTGAAAAACACATGCAAGAGACTCATAATTCACACTGCTCGAGCAACAAGACCTAAGCAAAACAACAAAAAGAAAACTCTCATCAATGGCAGAGCAGAGCAGCTTGACCAGAAGCAATAAAACAGTGTGAGATCTAGAACATGTCATCAGTTACTGTGGCTGCTATGCTTTTTTCTCTTGTTTGGTAGAGACGAGGAGGAAGGCTCTTCGCATCGTTCGGTAGCAATTTGAAATCCTCTCCTCTGTTAGCCCAGCGAACCATGATGCTGCGATCGTAGGACCAACAATGGCTAGATCTTGCGTCTCGTCGACTGCACAGATTATAGCAGCTGCTGCGAGTGCCGATGGGGAATGACTCGTGATGTCAATCTCTGTTGCAACAAAGACTTCAGATCAAAAAAGCACTGCAGGTTCTATTTCTGAGGTTAGCTCAGTTATTACCCTGCATCGAAGATAATATGATTTGTGCAGCCTTAGAAACTAAGGTTTTTGCTCTTTTACTCGTTGGATCAACCTGGAGAGCAAAGAAATTGATGAAGGTGAAGGGAGTCACGGCACGAAGCCTCCAATCTAATGCAGCGAGCACGAGAAGCTCCATGCGAAGCACAGTACGAGGCTCGAAGATGAACTTTGCATCTTCGACCTATACGATTAACACAGCTTAATGCATGCATGCATGCTTGGTGAATTAAGTAGATCGTAGTCAATCACCTGGAGGTCCAGAAGGGTCGGGACCAGTGCTTCCTCCATTTTTACAGCAAGGGAGAGGCAGGCCACTGACAAGAGCTGCAGTGCCCATCCATTTTGCTGCAGTGGCACAGATGACAGAACCTGCGTTAGATGACTCATGAATCCTAGAATTTAACAATTGACAAGCAATGCGAGTCCACGCAGAAGTTTACATTCGATCATTCATGACTTCCATATCGTAAAATTTTACTCTGATAATTTTAGCGAAATTCTACCGGTTTAACTAATAATGCAACAACAGGAACAAGAATTCTGCTTATTTCTTTACTCTGATAAGAATGGTGGCCTTCTAATCTGAAATCGGAATCAGATGGAGAAGAATTGGGTGAAGAGAGATACATCTACCTGTAGGCCATGGAAGGAGAGGAAGCGGTTCACGTAGATAACGGCGAGGTAGGCCGTCAGTGGGCTGAACTGATAGTAAGCACGAACCTAAGAAAAGCAACCAAACGTCCGCCGAGACGATGGTGGCCGGCGTAGGCGCATGTTAGCAAGTGGGGGAGACGAGAGTTCTAAGATGCGCGGAGCGCCGGTGAGAGAAGAGATCAGAACCTTGAGAATCCATACGACGGCGCCACGGCGGGCGGATGGGTCAGCGGAGTGAGCGGGGAACCGAGTCAAATCGGCTTCCGCCTCGCTGTCTACGAAGACGGCGAGGGAGTCAGCGAGTTCGCCGGCGTCTTCCTGGCAGAGGAGGTTGAAGTAGCTGGATGAGGCGGAGGAGGCTGGCGGCGATGGAGGCATGGTGGGAGGAGAAGGAACCAGCTTGTCATTACGTTTCCATCACCGCGGAGCACCAGAACCCGGGGGAGATGGAGAAGAAGAGAACGAGGAGACAAAGAGATACAGATAG
>JBBUKS010000113.1:8466627-8507753 GCA_038050645.1 Hedychium gardnerianum | reverse complement strand
TACGCAGCAGGGAACGTGAGCTTCACCAGCTTCACAAACATTTACGGATTGGTGCAGTGCACGAGGGATCTGTCGGCGGACGAATGCTACAATTGTCTTCTCAATGGGATCGCGGACATCCCGAACATGTGCAAGGAGAGACGGGGATGCAAGGTGTTCGGACAGAGCTGCTACGTTCGATATGAAGCATTTCCTTTCTTTAACGTTTCTGCTCCGGGGGTTATCTCTTTGCCTGCGGAGGTTACTAATTCAACCACAGCTAACGAAGGCAAGATTGTTTAGACTCGTTTTGTTTTTTTTGCTGCAAGTATATGCTTCAATGAAGTTCAAGGTTTAGGGGTACAGTGCGATGATAAGAGGTAGGAACGAGAGAAACTAAGGTTCAAATCTCCATTTTATAGGCCTGCGGTATTCGAATTACTTGTGATATTAGGCCGTCCGCCGTGACCCATTTGCTTCTGTGGAGACGACAAGTCGTCTCTAAGATTAATCGGTTCGAAATACTGAATATTTGGATTAATAAAAAATAAAATAAAATAAAATTCTGAACATAACAAGATGTGAAAAGTTTTTAGCTCCTCGGGAAATTATTCAAGTGTACCACCAAAAGTTTCATAAGAATACCTTTCTGCTTAGTTTAGATTTAATAGTAAATATAAATAATTGTTCATAAGAATAAATTTGATAGAGCATTTTTTTTTATGTTTGACCTTTAAAATTAATAGATCATTTTTATTTCTTTACATTTGACTTGATATGAAATATAATAATTGTTCGTAAGAATAGATTAGATTTTTTTTTTTTTTACGTTTGACCTGTGATTTAAAATTGATAGATCGTTTTTATTTCTATACATTTGACTTGATAAAAAATATAATAATTATTCATAAGAATAAATTTGATAGTGCATTTTTTTTATGTTTGACCTGTGACTTAAAATTGATAGATGTTTTTATATTTGACTTGATATGAAATATAATAATTGTTCATAAGAATAGATTAGATAGAGATTTTTTTATGTTTGACCAATGACTTAATATTGATAGATCATTTTTTATTTCTATACATTTGACTTGTCGTTTGAACCATTTGATTCACTTGCTGTCTTGAGAAATTTAGTAGGGCTCATCCATTAGATTAGATTGACCAGTATATCTATTATCTACTCCTAATTGCCCAATTCAGTCAATCAACCAATTTTATTTGGACAATTTGTTCAGTAAATTCGATCTATCCAACTCGCTTGAGTGCTTAATTTAGTTAACCAACTAGATTCCTCTGACCAACCCAATTCATCTAGTTCAATTGGCCTGTTCTATTTGCATACTTTGGTGATTTATTATCAAGTATTGGCTCGTACAAAGAAGAGTCTTGACACAACGATAAAATTGCTAGGTCACATGTTTGAGTTGTGGAAATAACTTCTTGTAATGCAGGATAAGACTGCGTAGAATAGACCTTTTTCTAGAACTTCGTATTAACAAGAGCTTTGTGTACCGGACTATCTTTTTTATTGATTCGTATCATGTTATGAAATAGACAACGCTTATTTTTTTCTTGACATCTAAATTATTTTATGCTCTTTCTATTTTTGCTTAGGAGAAAGTAACGACACTGGAAGAAACGATGGAAGAGTAAATTTATATATCATCATCCCAATTGCCGCAGCACTGCCATTCCTTTGTGTCATTTCTTTTTTCTGTGGAAGAACAAAAGCAACATTATCAAGATGGAAGCCACTCTCACTACTAATATTCAGTATGCCTCCTGAATACTGAATATAATGTTTGAGCATGCATGGATGCTTATTATTGACTATCAAATATATTTTTGAACATGCATGGATACTGAATATACTGAATATTCAGTATGCCTCCTAAATATAATGTTTGAGCATGAATGTATACTTATTATTTACTATCAAATATGTTTTTGAACAGATAACAGAAATCAACATGAAGTAAGAGGTGCAGAATCTTCATTGTTTGATCTGGAGAGTATTAGGATTGCTACTGACAACTTCTCTGATGCAAACAAGCTAGGAGAAGGTGGATTTGGACCAGTGTATAAGGTTTGTCCGAAGACTGAAAGTGTGTTTGCCTATCGAGGATTCCAAGCTTTTGATAATCAGTAGTGATGTTGGTGGTGGTTGAATGCAGGGGACTCTGGAGAATGGAGAACAGATAGCAGTGAAAAGGCTTTCGAGAAGCTCGGGGCAAGGATTGGTTGAGTTGAAAAATGAAGTGCTTTTGGTCGCCAAACTTCAACACAGAAACCTCGTCAGGCTATTAGGTTGTTGTTTAGAATCGGAGGAGAAAATACTAGTTTACGAGTATCTTCCTAATACAAGTCTTGACAAGTTTTTGTTTGGTAAGTCTTTGTTTTTGCATGACAATGTGCTCGATGCACTTTTTAAAAGTTTCAGTTATGTTGAATCTTACCTTGCCATTATATTTCACAAATGGATTGGGCAGATCCTTTGAGGAGAATGCAATTGGACCTGGCAACGCGATTTAAGATCATTGAGGGCGTTGGACGAGGGCTTCTTTATCTTCACGAAGATTCTAGATTGAAGATCATTCATCGGGATCTAAAAGCGAGTAATATCTTGTTAGATGTGGATATGAACCCCAAAATTTCAAATTTTGGTCTTGCCAAGATTTTCGGTGGAGATGAGACACAAGGAAACACTAGTAGAATTGTTGGGATATAGTATGTTTTATTCAGTCGATTCATTTTTATATTTGAAATGCACAAAAAATTTCAAGATCAGTATAATCCTAAACCTCAATATTTATTTTCTATTTATGACAGCGGATACATGGCACCAGAATATGCGCTTCAAGGGATCTTCTCAATTAAATCAGATGTGTTTAGCTATGGCGTGCTGATCTTAGAAATTTTAACTAGTCATAAGAACAGTGGTTACCAAGGATTATCTTCAGAGTATTCCATTGATCTTCTTACTTATGTAAGTATGAATCCTTAATGACAAAAACCCAATATATAATTTATTTGAATGAAAGAAAATTTGATTTTCATTTCACTTGCAAAAGGTTTGGCGCCATTGGACTCAAGGAAATGCTTTACACGTGATCGATCAAAATCTTGTCGATCAATGTCAGGCACAAGAAGTTCTAAGATGCATGCATATCGGACTACTGTGCGTGCAAGAAGACCCAAATAAAAGACCTACCATGGCCAATGTTCTTCTTATGCTCAACAGTCACTCTGTTAGTCTTCCTACGCCTTCAGCTCCAGCATTTGCCAATCATAATGGTGCAACCGACCAATCGAATGTTGTTTTAGGAAGGATGGAGATCTCAGTCGCAGCTAAATTTTCTGAAAATGATGTTACAGTCTCTGAATTGGACCCTAGATAAAAGCCACACTTGGCATTTTCTGCAAACTTGAGAAACAATGGTATTCCTGTCTACAGTAGTCACTAAACTGTAGATGGCAGGGAGAAGCTTGTTAAGATATTGTTTCACCCAAAGTGTAGATTTCCTGCTTCCAATAACAACAGATAAATGAGCTCAGTAGAACAAATCCAAGAGTGAGCATGAAAAATAACAATAGATAAATGCACAAGAATACTTACAGAACAGAAAGCTCCTTTCTGATTTCTTGAAACTTTTCAAGTGAATTTTCTTCTGCTTTTGTAAACAGAGACAGCTTTTACCAATAGTGACAGATATTGAGAGTTAGCTCAATATCTGGATCAAGGCTTTATTAACAATGCCAAATTCTTCAAGCGGAAGCAATTTGCAACAGCCCTTGATTGAATGTAATTATTAGTCAAGGCAAAGCCAAATATACATGTAGATGCTTTGGATCATGAATACTTTCCTTCAAATAGGCAACACATAAATATTAACTAAATGAAACACACTATATAGTAGAAATAATTTATTATCTTTTTATTTAGTTGATATCAGATATCCAATTTATGTCAATTAATCCTGAGATGAATAACTAGCTCGGTCACACGGAGGTTTTTTATTGGCTACCAAAGTAAATCAGGAAGCGCTCTGAGCGGACGACCCATCAACCCAGCTTGTCAACCGCCCATTAAAGAAAATTCATCCGTTAATTCGCCGAAGCTAAGATTCGATCCTTAGATGTCTGAAAAATTGAGAAGATATCTTGCCGCTGCACCATTGCTCCAAACAATGTAATTTATTATCAGACCTACTACATGTGGTTCAATGGTCATAATTATGAAACTTCATTCCTTCAAATTGATGACTAAACCTCAATAGCCATTCACTACTCTTCCGGTTTAGATCATAATAATGAAATACCCTACGCTTTGCTCAAGCAAATAATTCATTCAGTGGGTGTTACATCCATGGGTTTCTTCTTTAGTAACTTTTTTGGTCATCAAAACACTTTGATGATGGAAAAAAGACTCAAAATCATACAATATGAGCACCATTACATTCTTTTTACTCTTTGTTTAATTTTTAATCATAATTTTAAGCCCTTTTAATCTATCAAAGTATTTGGCCAAATGATTAAAATCTTATCATGTGACCAGTTTTGCATCCCTAATAACGTTTCTTTACCAAAAGTATTTAAAATTATGTCATTTAGTATTTCTATTTTACTTTACTGTTCATGGTAGAAATAAGCTTATTGCTAATGAAGTACTTGAATTAAAAAAGGAGCAAAATAACTCTCTTATTTATCTAAGATGAAATGTTTGTATTAACATCTTATCATCTACAACTTAGTTTAGTGTTGTGTTCAGCCAAACATGCCGAATATAAATTTGGATTATTACTTTGAGAACATTGGTCATAATGAAAATAATAATAAATCTTAGATGACATATTTAAAGAATCTTAGACTATTAAAATATTATAGATTAAAAACCTAATCACACATGAGAATTGTTATCTTATGATCGTGAATTTGAGTAAAAAATAATATCTTATATATATTATAAGGTAAAATTATATACAATAGATCTAATATTACTCGAGAAACTTTAATAGAAATTTCATATATCGAATTATTATTATTATTATTATTTTTAATCAACACTTTGTAATTTGAGAAGGTTGAATTTTCAAAATTTTGGTTGGTAGGTTGAAGCAACAGAGTACCCACTTAAGGGTTTGAGTGAAAAAGATGTTTTTAGCCATTGTATTCCAATCAAATAGGATAAAAATTAAAAGAGATTTTTTTTCTTCTAAATCATGTCACTTGAGTCATTTCTTTCAATTTTTTTATGAAAAAAAAAATGCTCCACACCAACAAACAAAATGGCAAAATTATTCTAAATACATGATTAAGTATTATTATTTTTTATCATACGTATTAAATTTTAAATTGATCGGTCAAGATCAAGTGTATGAATATGATAAATTTATATTTTAATAATTATAAAATTATAATTACTATAATATTATAGTAATTATAATTTCAAAATTATTATAATATAAATTTATCATATTTGAATGATCAATTTAGAATTTAATACATATAATAAAAAATAATAATATCAAATCGAATAGTATACTTAAGACAATTGTACCATTATACAAGGGACTAATCGGATAGGACGTTTTGATTAAAAAATAAAAGACGCGACCCCACCTTAACAATTAAAAAAAAAGAAAGAAAGCACAATTAAAATTTAGAAAACTTCAAATACGCCTCTCTATCAAGTAAAGTGGTAAAAAGTAAAATATAGTTCTCAGTATTTTCGTTAATTTATTTTAAAATTAATATAAAAAAATAATTATGGAATTAATCTAATTAATTTGAACAATGACAAAACAGAAATTTAATTATTAATTAAAATTTAATTTTTAATTTTTATGATGATAATATTTTATATATTAATCATTAATTCATGTGAAAGATGACAATTCTCTGTCTATCAACCAAGAAGCTTCTGTTGGAGGACGATAGGTCAAGGTCGACTGCTTGGAGTCAATCTTGCTCCAATTGTTTTGATAGCTTATGAGTCTCTCTGCCTATTAATCATAATGGTTTTGATCCTTTAAAGTCAACATCACTGTATTATAATTTTTTCAATATATTAATTTTGATCTTTGAACAACAATCACATATGTTTTGATCTTTCAAAATTATAGCATCATTGTATTATGATTTATCTAATATTAATATTGATTTTTAAAAAATAGTATTATAATAATTTTGATCCTTTGAAATGATATTGTGATTTTTTTAATACATTGGTGTTAATTTTTAAATATTAATATCATAATGATTATGATTCTTTTGAGACCAACACTATCATACTGTGATCTCTAACATAATAGTATTGATATTTATAAAACAACATCATAATAGTCTCAATCTTTCAAAATTGGTACTATTGTGTTATAATTTATCCAATATAATGACGTTGATCTGTATAAAATAGTATCATTATGGTCATGATCCTTCAAAATCAGCACCCATAACTTTATGTAGAAAACAGAATCGCTCCTATAGACATAGTCGAGATGATAAATGAATGGAGGTTTGCCACTTGAGGTGGAGGGATCGAATCTCGAGGCTGACTGGGCGTAAATTCTTACAACCCTGTAACTCACCCCCACATCCACTCGTCTCCTCAGTCACCGTAATTTACCTCCTCTATGTTGGTACTGGGATGAGTTGGTGAGGGCGTTGGGGACGAACGCTTCATCTTTTACCACATGTAGAAGATAGAATCAGGGTTACTCACTATCTATACCTTCTTTATACTCTCCTCTTATACTCTATGTCCAGGTTTCAGAATTTCAAATCTTCTAGGTCTTGATGTGACCCAATCCAAATCTTGTAGGTTTCTGTAGTACTTTTCAGTTTCATCGTGCCCTAAAGTCTTAGATTCAAGGTAATCCTTATCATGTAGAATCTGCTTTTAAAAAATTAATCGGTATGACAATTGACACAGACTCATAATTTTATGTTGGAGATTCAAAATCAAGTTTGCACACCATATCTATCTTCTTTACAATCTCCTTTTTCACTCTATGTCAAGTTTCAGAATTTTAAACTTTCTAGGTCCATCAATGAGTTTCGGATAAAATACATTGATGACCTTAGCCAACTTTGATGAAACCCAAACCATGTCTTGTAGATTTTTATAGTGCTTCTCATCTAATCATGCTCTAAAGTCTCAAATTCAAAGCCTTTGTAGTGGTACACAATCTATTTTCAAAAATTCATTCGGCGTGTCAATTGACACGAACTCATAACTTCATGTAGGATCCTCAGAACTAGGGTTGCACATCATATCTGCTTTCTTTACACTCTCTTCTTCTACTCCGTGTTGAAGTTTCAGAATTTTAAATTCTCTAAGTTCATCAATAAGTTTTGGACAAAATTCATTGATAGCATTAGACAGTTCTGATGAGACTCAATCCAAGTCTGGTAAGTTCCTATAGTGTTTCTCAGTCTCACCGTACTCTAAAGTCTCAGATTCAAGGCTTTCTTAGCCGTGCATAATTTGTTTTAAAAAATTTAGTCGACGTGTCAATTGGCACAGACCCATAATTTCATATAGGAGGGTCAGAACTAGGGTTGAATATCATATCTACTTTCTTTACATTGTCCTCTTCCACTTCAAGTCCAAGTTTTCAAATTTTAAATTCTCTAAATCCATCAATAAATTTTGGATAAAACTCATTGATGGCTTAGACAATTTTAATGAGACTCAATCCAAATCTTGTAAGTTTTTGTCGAGCTCCTTAATCTCATCGTGTCCTAAAATCTCAAATTCAATATCTTCATAGTCATGCACATTGGATTTTCAAAAATTCCACAGGTAGTGATGTTTTAAGAAATCAACAACAAGGTGATGATATTTTAATAAAATCAACATCAAAATGGCGGTGTTTTATCAAAATCAACATCAAAGTCCAATATAGTGATGTTTTAACGAAATCAACACCATGATACTTTAACCAAAATAGTATCAAAGTATTTTTTTTTAATTTAATTAAATTTAATTTTTCTCTCTTTTAACTAGCTATTAAAAAAGATAAAAATACATATATATTTTAAATTTGTTTTATTAACATTCCTTTAATTTTAAAATTTTATTAATATTTAAATTATTATTATTTATTAAAATTTTATTTTTTAAAATAAAAAATATGGATAAATTTAGGAGATCTGACCTTTTTTTAAAAAAAATTGAATTTTTTAGAGTTATTGATGACTTTTTTATGAAACTCCTTAATAATATATATATTTTTTTAATTTAGTATGATTAAGTTTGATTCAATTTAAATAAAAAAATTAATAATTTAAGATCGAAAGGCAGGAAGGATATTTTCGAAAATAAGTATCCTTTGAGAAATAACAAACTATGATGCGCTCTTTAAAATTTTATAATTTTAAATGCGTCTGAATAATTTGCCGAAAAGAATAAGAACCGCCCAAATGCTTTTGTTCTTAATTTTTGTTAGCCAACACTTTGTAGCTTGAGAAGTTTGGATTTCGAAGGTTTTGGCTGGTAGGTTGAACCATTCCACTCCAATCAAATACGCCTCTTAAAAAATACAAAATCGTGCCGTGCATTTTAGGAAACTTCAAATGCGCCTGATACATCGTCATTCTACAATGACAACACATTTATGGCACATTCTGCCGGGCAGCCATTTTCCAATTTCCAGCCTTGTTTCTTGACAAATGTGTGTGTGCGCGCGCGCCCTGATTTCAGTTAAACGCTCGATGTTGATAGCTGACGAGTCTCTCTCTCTATAAACCAAGAAATTAGAAAATTAGTCTTCGTGATTTATTTATTTTTTATTGATTTTGAGACGGACTAACGGAGTGCTGGAGACGAACGTTTTGTTTTTTGCCATCAAAAAATTTATGTTCAACCTCATACTACAGTATAATGACTTCTAATGATTCCTTAACACTCATGATTCAATTCTTTGATACGGTATGTTATAGGATCCTCCGATGAATGATAAATTTGAGACATTGATGAGATATTTATAATTTTAAATTTATCTTGATAATATATGAAATTTTTTTATCGGATCAGTCACTTTTAAAATAAAAGTTAATTAGTTCTAAGAACTAAAATTAGATTATAAAAAAAAAACTTCTGTTCAGCCCCGGGTTTGGTGCAACGGCATAGTGTTATGGAGATAAATAGAGAATCATGATTCAATCTTTAACATTGGATTGGATAGAAAACTCGAGTTGGGGTACCCATAAATAAAAAATAAAAATAAAAAAAATAAGAGTTTACTTTCACGAATAGATTCGATATTGAAATGATCTTTCAAGAACAATGAAGACCGTGAAGGTTGACTACCAACGCATTTACTAAGGTATTTTTGGGATTTACCTTTGGACAGATGAAAACTTGTATAGGAACAAGGTTGGTTGTCTAAAGATTAATCGGATTACATGAATCGGAAATCTGGATTATAATTAAAAAAAAAAAAAACTTCTGTTCGAGGAAGACAGGTCAACTGTCGAGTAAACTTGAAGTAAATCTTGCCCCATTTGTTTTATGTTTTATGTTTTATGTTTTATATATAGATAAACTTTCTCTTCTGATTCCCAAGCAAAAGCAAGATGGATTGTCATCACAGGTTGAGGCCCTCCTCCTCTCCCTCTCCTCCTCCACCGTCGCCGCTGCAGGGTTCTACAACGACACGGTGGGTCGATCCCCAAACCAAGTCTACGGCCTCTCGCTGTGCCGAGGAGACGCCCTCCCTGACGACTGCCAGAGCTGCCTCAATGCCGCCTCCAACAACATCACCCAGAAGTGCCCCGGCGGCAAGAGCTCCACCATATGGTACAACTTCTGCATGCTCCGCTACTCCAGCACTAACTTCTTCTCGCAGGCTGACACTGTCAACAAGTTATACGAAGTGAACCTCAGCAACCAGACCAACCTGCAAGTCTTCAACGAGCATTTAGGAAACCTGATGAACGGCCTAGCTAATGCGGCGCGTGCCTCGTCCAGACTGTACGCAGCAGGGAACGTGAGCTTCACCAGCTTCACAAACATTTATGGATTGGTGCAGTGCACGAGGGATCTGTCGGCAGACGTGTGCTACAGTTGTCTTCTCAATGCGATCGCGGACATACCGAACATGTGCAAGGAGAGACAGGGATGCAAGGTGTTGGGACAGAGCTGCTACATTCGATATGAAGCATTTCCTTTCTATAACCGCTCTGCTCCGGGGGTTATCTCTTTGCTTTTTGCTGCAAGTATCTGGTCTCCTTGGAGGTTTGGGTCTCTCCCATTCCTAAATCAAACATAAATTGTTGATAATCAAGCAACGAACTACATGATAATACTCAAAGTACAACATATATTTATCCGACCTACAAATTCCACACTATTATGGCACTATGTACAGCATCAACTTATTTTCTATTTTCAATGGTTAATGAAGGAAAGTCACTGATATGTCGAACATGAAGTATTACTTTACACAAATTTAAGCAATCAATGTCAGTAACTTAGTGTTTGCTCTGATTTTCTAAACATCAAGATTCACAAAAGCTTTTGTTAGGTAATGACGAACATGTGCATAAATGATAAGTAGTAGCCTTGGAGTAATTAGGCATTGGAACCAAATGACCCATAAGAATAGGAAGTCAGTATCATGTCTACACCACTTGAGAAAAGATGAAAGAAATCAAAGAGAAAAATAAGCGAGAAGAAAATATAAATATTTCATAACAATAGGGGGGGAAAGCAACATCTATATAGCCTGAAAATGTTATTTTAGAATTCTATCAACAATTTGCTTATGGAGGTAGAGATTTTATATTTCTGAGCCATTGCGTGGGGGATTACAAAAGACACGAAATATGAACCATAGACTGAATCAAGATACACCTCAAAACAACAACTTTTTGCTACGAGATGTATTTGTTGCAGCATATCTTCTGATAGAAATGAAATTTGGAATGAATCATTTGAAAGAGAAACAACTACTGGAAACTAAGTTAGTCTCTAGAAAATGGTAAGGAATCTAATATTATACAGTTCTTTCCTCCTCGAAATTATGTTCGAATCAAGTGGATAAAATGGCAGCTCTACTTCCACAGTGATAATCAATTCAAAAACCCTAGAAATCAAGGATGATTCCTACCTATTGCTGTTGATTATCTGAAAACCTATCTTAACCTAACGACGCCTCTGAGTCCACTTAAAACGAAAGATGTTTCTTATCGAGATAGTAAAAGGAAAATATGGACATAAAACTGCAGTCGAACATGTAATTGCTGCATCATACTTCTTAATTAAACCCAAAAAAGAAGGGGAAGAGAAAGGGCAGTAGGCAAACGATGGGGAAATCTAGAGGGGAGCGGCGGGTTTTCCTCTCTTCTTGGGGAGCCATACAAATGACGCCGTGAGGTCTCCTTATCGGGGAAGAAGCACCCAGCTCAGCGCCCGCCACTGGCAGTCGCTGCGGCAGCCTGGACGGCGACACTGAGGGCCATCGGGAAGGAGAAGTCGCCAAAAGGCACCACGAAGAGGAGGCGGCCATCGTCAGGCAAAGCCAGGCGGAGGCGGATTGGCCGTAACGAGGTCGGTTTCAAGCAGAAGAAACAAGGATGCGACCGCGTCGGATCTCGTTCATTTCGAATCCTCCGTGAAGATTTGAACGATCCAGAAGCATTAATTGCTGGACCTTGGTACCAGATCGGGCGACACTTGTTCGGCCCATTAAATACTGGTAAAAACTCAATGAAAGAAATTTAAATTTTAAATAAAATAAATAGGCTCCCTTTTATTGGAATCATAAAGGTCATTCTTTTTTTTATTATCAAAAGCCACTCACTCCACGGCATAACTATCACATTATTAATTTTTGTCATATATATTAAATTTTATATTATTATAATAATTACGATTTCAAAACGATAACCATACATATTGAAATATTTAAAAATATTTATATTATAATAATTATAATTTTATAATTATTATACTATGAATTTGATTGATTTATCTAACATTTATATTATAATAATTATGAAATTTTAATTGTTATAAATATTATAATAATTATAATTTTATAATAATTATAATATAAATTTAATTTATTTATCTAATATTTATGATATAATAATTATGAAATTATAATCATTATAACTCAAATTTATTTTATTTAACAATATTCATATTATAATCATTATAAAATCATGATTATTATAATATTTATAACAATTATAAAATTATAATTATTATAATATGGTATAATACATCTTATCAATTTAAAATTTAATAGATGATAATATTAAAAAAATATACTTTATGTCATTTTTAAAGGCCAATGGGATAGAATGTCTTTTTGAAAAAAAAAAATACGATTCCAAATAAATATTTTAAAAATTGACTTATCAATATGCATAAATTACTCGGATTTATCAGATAGACAGCTACCTTATTAAAAAAAAAAAACTACATATATATTTTTTTCTTTCTTACATACTCTGCCCTTCTTCATTCAATCCAACTTTACCTTCATTTTCGCCTAAACCACTAGTGCAGGCCAAGCTCGCGCTTTTCCAGATTTTCTAGCGTGCGTCGCCTGCAAACAATGTATTTAAAATGAACGGTTGAATAAAAAAATCTGAGTCGTTGAATACTCGAACCAAAACATTCACGCAGATGCATGGCTGAAGAAACGTAATTTTAAGATATTAAAATTATCATTAATGCAGAAGAAAATAAAAAGGCAAATTCTTCAGTGGCATCAAGAAAGTTTCACATGTAAAGCCTATGAAAGTCTTAATTACCTTAAGATCCACATCCATGAAATGAATTGTGAATAAATCCAAACAATAAAGGATGTTGACTAATCCTGCCTTAGAATGGAACCATAAATAGTTCAGCAAAGAGAAATGGCAAAGATCAAGGAGAGGTAAAGACAAGATTAAGATTAAGTATCTATTATTGTTGTTGTTATTATGATTAAAAAAAATTATTCGCAGAGGGAACAATTTCCCCTGTCAATTCAGTCGGTGAGCCATGGAACCTTGAGAAAGAGTCCAAAAGGGAGAAGGCTAACAAGTCAATCCCCAATGCTGTAAGAAACTCTATATTTCCTCTTATCTTGACTCAAAAGAAATCATATGATTTGTGCCATGGCAAAGCAAGAAATAGCTAGCCTAATGCAGTGAGGCAGAGGGAGCTTGAAGGAGAAGAATGGGAGTTGGAAGGTGACTTGGTACCGAGCCAATATCTAATTCAATTAATGTTTTTTTTTTCTTTTATAGAATCAAATCTTTTGGAAGGACATGTGAAAGTGAAAGAGACTTCACCCCTGCCAAAAGCAAACCGAGCCTACTACTTAACTCTCCATCTTCAATCCCTCCTACCACAGATAATGGAGCAGTGTTCTTAGTTCAGCTCTGAGCTCCCTCCACCTCCTCCCATGGGTTGGCTTCAGTCCCTCTACTCCCCCTTCAAGAGGCTCTGGTTTCGCCTCCACTCCGCTCACAGAAAGAGTATGCATCATTTCAATCCTTGTTTCATTCTTCCTTCACTCAATACTAATGGTTTTCCTTAACAGAGAGGGGGATTTATATCCTCTATGAGGACGTGAAGTCGTGCCAATGTGAGGATGTGCAGGTTCTGTGGTCGATCCTCATGGAGTCGCACTCACCTCGTCTGCATTCGAGGCGTTGAGACAACTCCAATTGGACGAAAACCAGAGAAAGGTGCAGTTTTTATAACATTCCATGTAATGGTGAGAGTGTGAGAGAAGCTACTCCTCTGGTTCTAGTTCTTGCTTGCAGAAGCAAGAATGAAAGAAAGCACTTTGTAAATACACAAAGAATGAAGAAACATATAGACTAAATAAAATTACATTAGAAGATCCATTTCTCGTTGTTTTCTCGATTGGTGTCGAGTCTATTATGGTTAGTTGAAGGGTAATGGAAACTTACTTTTCATTGTGCTCCTGTCACTGCTCGACGTCTGAGCTCAGAGTGCTCCTCCAAATGGTTGTTTAAGAAAACTGCACGTTTCTGTTTCTATATAGCCATATATTTGTTTCTCCTTGCCTGATGTGGACAGAGCAAGTTCTGATTGAGACACAACAGCTGAAATGACAAGAACAGTTTCGATAAGAAGGCAGTGCACAATTACAACTCGACTCCCAAATAGAAAAATTACTGATCTAGAATTCTGAGGGAAGTTAAACACGCAAGCATTGAAATCCAAAGAAAGGGATTCAAACAGATGGAATTAGTAACTTATCACATGATCACATCATCAATAATGCTGTTGAGATAAAATAGCTGACTAGTATAGAATCACTACTCGACAGTAAAGCAATATTGATTAGTGTTCCTTTTCAATTTCCTTTTTTTTTGTGTGTGTTGAATGATAAAATACACTTCCTAATGTATTTTTTGTCTCTTTAATCATCTAGATGATAATGGCAATATCCTGTCAATTGCTAAAGGTGACCAGTTCAATAATTGGGCAAATTAATGTCAATAATTCAATCTTTAAACACAAATAATGCACTCAGTGAGGTTGAGATGGATTGGATTGAGCTCGACAACTTTCCCCCTCTGCGACCTTCATGGATAGAGAAAGGACACCCAATTTGCAGTATCGAGGAAAGTGTGATGGTTGCTCAGGTATATGAGGAGGTGACATGAACTCACCTCATGGAGCTACAAGTTTTTTGTCGGTGAACCCTAGATAGCTTGACGATGACATCCATGGGGTGGAACTAGGAGTAATAAAAAATTCTCATTGCGTGGAAACAATTTGGCTGTAATGGAATGAAAATGAAAGGAGCAAGGAGGCGTACTTGCGGTCGATGCCGACGATGCCCTCCTTTCCTCCCACACATCCGGAAGCATCTCCTCCCTCTCTCTCTCTCTCTCTACGATCGCCGCGATTCCTTCCTGTCGCCGGCGGCGAGCAGGTAACCTTTTCGACTCCTCGACGCCTTCGACGGAGAGGCTACATAACGGAAGACCGAACTTAGGTTGAGTTTGATTTTCGTTTGAAACCGGAAAGTTCTGCGTTTTTTCAGTTAGCCCCTTTTATTTCACCAAATTACTCGACTGTCTTCAAATTAATTATCAAGTCGGTCTTTTGCTTAGACGGCAAGAAAAAGACGCGCTTTTTCGTCTCCGACTTTCTACTCCCGATCTCCTCCCATCCACCGTCTAGGGTTAGCGTTTGCTGCTGAGGCGGTGAGATGGGTCAGCAGTCGTTGATCTACAGCTTCGTGGCGCGCGGAACGATAGTCCTGGCGGAGTACACGGAGTTCACCGGCAACTTCAACAGCATCGCCTCCCAGTGTTTGCAGAAACTCCCCTCCAGCAATAATAAGTTCACCTACAACTGCGACGGTCATACCTTCAATTACCTCGTCGAGGACGGATACAGTACGCCCCTTGATCCCGATCTAGATTATGAAGTGTTTTTGTTTGTGCTTTCTTTTCATTCCTTCTTGCTTTGGCTAAATTCAGCAATTATACTCTTCCCTGGTTCGTTGCTCTTAGTCGCTCATTATCAACAAGCAAGGAGTGGTTTTTCTAGTAAATGATTAGTCATATTGAGGCACTGTCTCTTCCCAAACATTTTTAGATGGATCGAGCTTTGTTCTTTCGATATATTTGGATTAGGAATTTACCAAGTTCAATGGAATTGTTAGGATTTTTTAATCCTATGATCAATATATAAACACTGGCAAACAGTAAACAAAATGAAGAGAGAATCAGTAGAAAATTTATAAATCAAGCAATAAGGAACCTGCATCGACAATCAAATTAACTTTGCTTATATGGTTCATTGGTTTGTATATACAGTCCCCACGGGGTGCCCAGTTGGCTAGTGGGAGACAAATTTGCTAAAGCAGGGGTCAATTCCTGACAGGCGCATGCCCTCAAAAAAAAAACTCCTCTTATCCCCTAGCAACTTAGCTGTCGGCTATAAGATGATCCCGTGATTTACCTCCCTTCACATAATCTGGGACGAGCTGTGAGAGGCCTGGGGTGAGCGTAATCACCTTTTGCTACAATTGGTTTGTATATGCAGTCCCACGGGTTAGCGCAGTTGGTACCTGCATGAGTGATTGCTCTAATAGATCTTGGGGTCAATTTGTAGCGGATGCAAAATATCTCGTTGGGTACCTGACCTCCCCGTGCAAAGGACCATTGCGCTAGAGCAAATGCCCCCCATGATTTACTCACTTCCAGAGAGTGGGGCCGCCTTGGAGGGATCGCTAAAGTGACGACTTCACATTTTGCTCCAATTGGTTTATATATACAAATGCACATTCAATATATATATTCAAAAGAAATTACAATTAGTTATTGATAAAATTGGGATAATAACGTATACAACATGTGTCATGAAGTATGAGTTTACACCTACTATATAATGAGAACAATCTAAATAATATATACATAAAACATGAAAGAACTAAACTTTCTAAAGAATCCATATTTCCACAAAAAGCATTATTTCATATCAATCTAAGTAATATATATAGCACAAAACCCCCTAACATGTGACTATGCATGTTAACAAACCAATTGGAGCAAAAGGTAAAGTCCTCACCTTAACGGCCCCTCCAGGGCGGCCCCACACTCTTTGGAAGAGAATAAATCATGGGGGACATTTGTCCTAGCATAACGGCCCTTTTGCATGTAAGGGGAATAGATGAATATATATATTGAATGTGCATTTGTATATACATTCTAAATTAACCTGATTACATATCATATGTATACACTTCCTAAAACCTGGTGAATTAGTTGAGTACGACATGGTATTGAATCTGAGACCAGGTCTACATCTTGGCCTTGTCCCAACCTTGTCCATGCCTGAGTGTGAAAAATGTAAATATATACTGTTTCTTTTTCTAACTGCTTAAGACTTATAGAATACATGGGCAGTCTGTCAACTTCAACATATATAATTGGTGACTTGTATTTCATTAACTATCAGCTTGAATGTTAAGTATCAGTGTAGATGTTTATACTACTGATGCAGAAAATTAACTTCCTTGTTTGCATTAACCATCTTGTCTAAACATGGTTTAAATATATGGTTGATGTTTGGGTGTCTGTTCATAACTGAAACTATGGTAACTTTGTACTTATTGTAAGGATTCTTATGGTGAAAGGATTTTTATATCTGTGTCCCTTGTCAAACACCAATCTTGTGTAGTGCTTTATAATAAACTGCAGTATAGAGTATAGACACAGATACAGGGCATATTTGTCGGCTTTCATTCTAGTTCACTATATATGATGAGAGATATTGTTTGCTATGTGAAACTTTGTACCCTTTATGAAACCTGACAAATGTGGCATGTCAAATTAGGCTCATAGAAGCTGGTCTGTTGAATACCTTTCGATGGCTTGCTATTGCTATTTTTGTTTTTCTGCTAGGTCCTGGTACTTCAATACTCATTCATGATCTGCTGTCTCAATTCTTATCTGATTTCATTTTTCTTATCTGTATAATTGACCTATGAAACCAGAGCTAAACTGAAGTGCACTCTGCATTTTGTAGCATACTGTGTGGTTGCGGTTGAATCAGTAGGGAGGCAAATTCCCATTGCCTTTCTGGAAAGGGTGAAGGAGGACTTCAGCAAAAGATATGGAGGAAAAGCTGCAACTGCTGCAGCCAATAGCCTTACCCGTGAATTCGGGTAATGTTTTCAATGATCACTCAGATTCTAGTCGTTCAGCTTTTGTCTAACCGCGATGATCATGGAACATTTTTCTAACCCATCAGGTCCAAGCTGAAAGAACACATGCAGTACTGCATAGATCACCCTGAAGAGATCAGCAAACTCACAAAGGTGAAAGCTCAGGTTTCAGAAGTCAAAGGAGTTATGATGGAAAACATTGAAAAGGTACTTTGTGCTTGCGATGTTATATTAATTCATTCTTAGGTTTTTGGCATTCACTGCTTGAGGACATTCTTCGTGTTTCTTTTTAACTGATCTTTTTCGGTTATAGGTTCTTGATCGTGGTGAGAAAATTGAGTTGCTTGTCGATAAGACTGAAAACCTTCGCTCCCAAGCACAGGATTTTAGACAGCAAGGAACACAGATTAGGAGGAAGATGTGGCTACAGAACATGAAGATTAAGTTGATTGTTTTGGGAATCATTATTGCACTAATTCTTATCATAATTCTGTCTGTATGTCATGGCTTCAAATGCTAATATATAATATCATCAACCCTTCTAGAGCTGGTCCTAATACTTCTTCCCAGAAGTTGAAAGTTGTAGGATTTCGTGTTCTCGTCTATGGTTCTCATGTGTTTGTATCTTGAAAGCAATTCTGTAGTGCTAAATTGAACATCTGTTTGATGATACTACGTTCTTTTACATATTTGAATAAGATAGTTCTGAACAATTTATATGATTGTGGCATTATCAATTGAGATTATTGATCTAACCAGATTGGTTTAAATCATGAGTCGACCCATCTGATCCAAATTCAGCTGATGGTGACTCGGGTTAAGGGTCGTTTAACTCATTGAATAAAAGCAGAAGGAAATTTGACTCGTAATTTAGATTCTTGAACGAAAGCATCAAAGATTTGCAGTTTCGCAATATATATTTGTGACAAAAGATAGCATTCAGAAATCACCAGCTGAATCAATGACCAGAAAATAAAAAACAGGGAGCAAAAGCAATGGTGATAGCAGATATGGTTTTACATGTAAACAACTAGGAAATGCAGCAAAGTTGCAACTATAAGAATGGTGGACACATCCTGCAGTTTTGAAGCCTGACTCGAGGCATCGACAGGTACGAAAGCCGAACCAGTCGTTGAACCACCGGATGCGCTGGAGCTGGAGTTGGAGCTGGAGCTTGAGCCTGACCTGCAATTGCCATCCAACAAACAGTCTTCAGAAAGAAACTACAACAGCACTAAAACCTTTTTTTGCAGCCCAAGGTAATGTTTCCAATTGCTCACCTTCCAGCAAAGATACATGAGCCATGGCCTGGTAAGAATTGGATTAATAACAATGATGGAATTATTAGTCATTTAAACTAATATAAATGATGAATACTTGTATTTGCATCCATTTGAATCAGACAGGAAAGCTTACTGGGATCAGTAGTGGTGACCATGGCTGTGTTACCAAAGATACAGGTACCACCATTTGCCTGAGTTCTATGGTAGTAATCATTGTAGGCATAGGAAGCAAGGGCTTCAAGATTGTTGGCTTGGTAACATGGTTGTCCCGGTTGAATAGCAGTGCAGTTTGCCGAACCCGGTCCGCACGCCCAATCCAACCCTTTCTTCAGATCACCGGAATCGGCACGAGAATTCGCCACACAAAAAACTCCCACCAAACCTGTTGAATTTGAACTAGACTCCACTAGATGCCCAAAGTTCAAAGGGTAAAGTGCAGTCCCATTGGAAGCAAAAACCCCCCAGTTTTTCGCAGAGACAGGCCCAGGTTGGAGGTCCTCACTGAACAATTCATGCAAGTATATGCTGACAGATGAGTTTGGTCGACTTGGTGTGCCCGAACCATTGAGCGTGCGCCGAATAAGCATGGTGTTGTAGGCCAAAGCATTGTCAATGTTAGCATCTGGCTCGGCTGCTCCTCCAAGTGACGGCCACCCAGATGATGTAACCATCACAGAAATGCCAGAGAAGTTGAGGGATTGCATCGAGTAATAAGCAGCATCGACCATCGCATCGAACATGTTCAGATAGTGAAGATCTGTATCAGGGTCGACCATCTGGCTGCTTTGTTTCAGTGGCTGGAAAAGAGCATACTCCAAGGGGAAAACACCTTCCCCTTCAGTATAGCCGTAATACGGCTGTGCATTTAGCATGAAGGAAGCTCTGGTGATCTTCAAGAACCGAAGCAACTTCTCCATCACAGAGTTCCATGATGAGTTGAAAGTAGCTGTTGATGGAGGAAAGTGTTTAGGAATCATGTCCATGGACTGAGGGCTGGAGATCTTAACCTGAAAGTTAAGATTCGCGGCCAAAAGCGCAGAATGGAGGAACTGCATCGCAGGGACGAGTACTCGTGTGGCATTGGCATTTGAAAACGTCGTCAAGATCTCATCGCCGACAGCGATGTAAGTGATTCTAGTTGCCGGGACAAAAGGAGCAACATTTTTGTTGATCCAATCAGCTGCTTGTGATTGAGAATTTCCTATCTGCAGCAGCTGATCGTTAGGAACGCCGACTACGACTTCTATTCCTGTGTTCGCCAAGGCATGGAGCATCCGGTGATCGGCATCAAACAGACGTACATGCTTTATCTGCTGAGTTCTCAAGATGGAGACAATGTCAGCTGCTGGTGGCAAGTTGGACGTCTGAGTTCCAATGTTGATTCCAATATATGAACCTGCAAGATCTGAACAAATGGTTTATTCCTCCAAATCAATAGTATGATAATAAGAATGAGGCAGAGTGTACCTGAACCACAGGAGCAAAGAAGTAGAATTAACAGTATATTGCTCTTCCATTCTGCTAACAGCATCTGCATTTTGTATCAAGATATTGCCAAATTCTAGTGAAATAAACTGACCCTGAGCAGTTCAAAAATAAAGAAAAGAAAAGGGAGAAACAAACCTCTGATAGAGAGCGAAGGAAAAGGGACTGTGTTTTCCTTCTGCAATGCTTCAAGAAGAAGAAGAGGGGAAAAGAATAAAACGAGAAGATGAAAAGGGTACATTTTGAGTGAAAACTAGGAGGAAAAAGGACTGTTCAAAAGAGGAGAGGATGGAAGAAGACAAAGGACAGCAAAGCAGTAAACACAGGGGCAGACCTGCTGGTCTGCTGCTGAAGTAGGAGCTTGTAATGGTGGTAAATTTTGAATGATCAATCCACCAAACACAAATTTGTGCTGTGTTTTGTTTACACCTTTATAAAACTCTAATTAAATGCTGTTTTTGTCATCATTAGATTTGGTGGAAGACCGATGAAGAATATCCTTCAAAGCTTTGACTTGTCAAACACTGCGTCAAAACGAGCCATTGCCAAGAGCCATTCCATCCCGCGTATCCTACGAGACGCGCAACTGGGAATTTCATGATGTGGGCCAATGGGGAGGTGGGAATTCCTGTTGCCTGTTCACAGTGGAACAGAACTTTCCCACCCGGCGATCAGACGTGTGGCGCCTGCTCGCTCGCGGGCGATCCGTGGCTACAAACGGTTGCCCGTTCCGTGCCTCCCTCGCCCTCCTCCTTCCGCACTCCACCCGTTCGACGAATATTCCCAGCCGAACTATAAAGGCCCGTCGGCGATCGGCCGCCCACTTCGGGCGCCGAGAAAGATGCTGAAAGCTTTGGCTCCAGCGAACGCCCTCCACGGGCTCCGGACGCCGCGCTACTCCGGCCTTATTGTCTGCTCGTCCTCCGCCTCCCGCCACTCCCCCGGCCGGAGTAGGGCCGTCGCCCCCTCCGTCCGCCGTCCCGCCGCCGATCCCTGCTCCCTATGGAGCCACCGCGGCTCGGCCACGATGAGGCCGCGACCCGACGAGGGCGCGGGCGCTTCCCCCTCAGCTCCAACGGTTCACGACGGGCTGGAGTTGTTCCTGGAGCTGGTCTCGCCTAGTATGAGGCGAGATCTCGCGCGGCACAAGGAGATCCAGGAGCTCATCGAGGTGGTCATGGATTTGGGGAGGAAGCCCATCGCGCGGTTCCCGTCCGGCGATTGGGTCATGTCCGAACACCCCGTCGGCATCGAAGACCTTCGCCAAGCCATTTCTAAGGTAACTCCGATCCAAAAATGAGTTGTTACTTCAATCACGCGATCTTCTTCGATTAAACTGAGAATTTAGTATACAGGTGGGTGGCTTTTCGGATGACAACCGATCCGGCATCGACCGATCCTTGCACCGCATTAGCGCCATTAGAAACCGGAAGATGCAAATCATCGGCCTCACCTGTAGAGTTGGCCGGGCCATCGCAGGGAGCGCGGAGATGATCCGTGATTTAGTTGAAGATGGAGGTTCTATCTTAGTGATTGGCCCTCCTGGAGTTGGGAAGACTACGTTGATCAGGTAACCCATCCCTTTTTTTTAATTCCTTCCCTTTTTACTGAAATCATGATTCATCAGTTCTTCCTCTGTGCATATGTTCTTTATAATGCAGAGAAATAGCTAGAGTTTTGGCAGATGAAAAGATGAAACGAGTGGTCATAGTAGACACATCCAATGAAATTGGAGGTGATGGAGATGTACCTCATTCAGGAATTGGTCGTGCAAGGAGATTGCAAGTTCCAAACGTTAGCATGCAGCACAATGTAAGTGCACCGTCTGTTACTTTGCCTCACTTGTGGAGTTCTTCACTTATGTTGTGCTGCTGCGACTAGGTCATGATTGAAGCAGTTGAGAATCATATGCCAGAGGTCATCATAATTGATGAAATTGGAACAGAACTTGAAGCTATGGCAGCAAGTACTATAGCTCAAAGAGGTGTTCAGCTTGTTGGAACAGCTCACGGGGTAACAATTGAGAGCATAATTAAAAATCCCTGCTTACAGGCACTTATTGGTGGGATAGAGGTAGTGCTTTATCTCCTTGGCAGTATAGATCTTAGTGACTGAATATGATGCAACTGTGAAATATCATATTAATCAATTTGCACACATAAAGGACACTTTGAACTTGTTCTGATGTAGAGTGTTACACTTGGTGATGAGGAGGCTAGAAAAAGGAAAGTGCAAAAGACAATACTTGAAAGAAAAGGACCACCTACATTTACCTGTGCTGTTGAGATGATATCCAAAACTGAGTGCCGAGTTCATCACAAACTAGAAGCTACTGTAGATGCCATTCTAGCAGGTGTATATATATATTACTCAACTTAATTGTCAGCCTGTTATTCAAATTCTTGTTTCAGAAAACATTTCATTGTCTTTGTCATTCTTTTGTGAATACAGGAAAATCTCCTCTCTTTGAAGCACGTAAGATTGATCCAAAAGGTGAATTGAGCAACTCTCCTCCGGTTCCACAGCAGTTTCATGAAGAGGAACCATTTGTTAGTTCTAAAAAGGATGTTGATGATGGAAATAACAAGCAAGCAAGAAGTAATTCATATACACCAAGGAGATTGCCAGTTCGTGTTTATACTTGCAAGGTAATCACCAGACTTGGTTCATTAGTATTCAATTGCCTTCCATTTCAGTTTTCAACATGTCCTTCATTCATTGTCATTAAATAATTTACTTTATTGGATCAATTGATGTTATTTCCATTCATTGTTAAGACTTTGGAAGCTGACCTGATGCAAGTAGCAACTGTGATGGGCTATGAGGATGATATTCATGTGACTGAAGACATTGGAACAGCAAATGCAATTCTAGCATCGAGTTCCGAAATGAAGCAAAATCCTTGGATTCGCAATGTTGCAAAATTCCACCACCTGCCTGTATTTGTTATCAAGGTAAACAATTGGTGTTCTGCTTCCTCGGTTGGCCAGTGCCCTTACAGCACTTTGTTCTTTCCTGCAGGAGAGTACAATGACACAAATGGTGAAGGCAGTTAAGATGATCCTAGGGGTCAATGGTTTTGGCTCCAGACTAAATGCACCGTCAATCTTTATCGACAAGGACATAGAAATGGAAGATGATGCACCTAAGAGAAAACCTACATTGGAGGAAATTGATGCTCTGGAGGTATGTGCATGATTAAGTATTGAAGGATAAACACGCCTGTAATGCTTTGCATACTTATACTACTGCAGGAAGTTCGAATGGCTATCGAGTACATCGTAATTCCTGGTGGAGAACCTGTAGAACTCCTCCCGAGATGTTCCGAGATAATTGCACGTCAACTTGAGCTCGTCGAAAGCTACCAATTGGCCGCAAAGAGATCAGGAACAGAGCTGAACTCCAGGCTGCAGATTCTTCCCACGAAGGTCAATAAGAACAACTCATCAGCGAAGAGCCCCGGAGTGCATTTAAGAGAGCAAACACAAGAGATGGATCTTAATTCTCTACACGGATGGAATTCGGGTTCTAGTGTTCCTCGTCTTCCACTTTTGCCTGATAATTAGCAACTCTCACATGGTGAAGCTCTTGTCTTGTACAGTGATGTATATATCAGATTCTGAAGCTTATTCTTCACAGCAACTGTAAATTTATATCATTCTTTTAATGGGAAATTAGCTCGCGCATGATGCCTTGTTTAGTCAAGCAATGCAATGACAAAATTCAAGATCTAAAGAAAACTGCAAGTCGAAGAGATAGATATACGTACGTTTTCTCTTCTCTGCCCGATCTTCAATACTTCATCATCCGGCTGTTGAGAATCGACCAACCAGTTCCCAAGACAGAAAAAGCCAGAAGGGGGATGATGTTCCTGAAGAGATTGAGATACGGATCGCAGAGATCTCTAATTGCGGAGAGAGGCTGTCGGTCCTAAGGAATGTTGGGGAACCAACTCAGCAGAACCCTAATCATCAGCACGCAGCTGTAGATGTCGAGCCACTTCGCCATCCCAGCAGCCACCACCGTGAGCGGGGTGTTGAGGTAGCCTAACGGCCGGGCCGCCTGCCCCGGAAAAGAAAAGAGGCCCGAAGGCCCTGGTCAGGTCCCATTGGAGTGAGCGAAGCTGAGATAGCTCCTCCGGATTAGGAGCGGCGGCGCGATCGGTTAGGCGACGGAGGAAGGAGAGGACGACCTTGGAAACGGAGACGGGCAAAGGAAGGAGGCGGCGCGACGGAGGCGCTCGGGAGGAGAGACGTCGGTGCTCTGCGTAGAAGCGGGACGCCAAGGCGGAGGGATCCGTCGGCCGGAGAGCAGGGAGGGAGATGGAAAAAGGAAGGAGACGGGGAGGGATGGTGGAGAAGGACGCGGCGGCAATCGGCCATCGTCGGGAGTCGACGACAAGTCGCGGTTCTGCTTACGCGAAGGCAATGGACTAATAAAGGAGAACAAATCAGTGCTTTGATCGAGAAAGCACGGCTACGATTACATTTAGACAACATATGGACAGCCAAGATCTATTCTAGAAAGCCGACAAAATGTAATGGGCCGGATCGAGCTTGATCCGGACCAACATTAGCCTGAGTTAACCAAGTGACGTAAAATTTATTCGGAAATGGAAAAATCGAAAAAGGAAAATAATAATAATAACAATAATAATAGATCAGAGTAGGAATATTAAACGCATAATTAACACACAACACAGGCATAGAGCAATGTTTCAGATGAGCACATTGTTTAGTGTCCATACAAAAAACGACAAAAAAGTAATAAAAGAAATATATATATATATCAAGAATCATACAACCCAACATAAGATAAATATATATATATATATATATATATATATGGAAGCACACTACATATGCAATATGCAAGACAGTACACTTGATTTTAATCCAGTAGTTTAATTATGTGATGTTTGATTGTTGATGAGCCACAGGCTTCAGCTTCTGTTCTTACGTTTCTCCATGGCCCTCGGTGCTGTAATTAGGAAGCAGAAGAACAATAGTTTGATTAATTTGTTTGATAAAACTAATGACCTTGCTTAAATAGTAACTACTCTATTCAATTAAATGAAATTACATGATAATTGCTATCATTTGATCAGGAAGAATAATATCACTAATAGTTGAAACCTTTGGTAGGATACAAATCCTATAAACAAAAACCTCAGATCTCTATGGAGAGTACGTATACCATCTACTGCCTATATTTATCTTTTATTCTATAATTTTTTTATACCATGTAGTAGGTTTTTAAAAGTTTTAGGGAGTTGAATCAATGATTTTAAATATGCTTCCATAATATAGAAGAAATAGATATAAAATGTTCATATTTAATTATGATACATATATCATTAACGCACGTAAATATATATGCTTACCAAGTCCGACGGCCTCTGATCCCTTCATTATCCTCAAGCGTTTGCAGGAGTCAACAAACATCCTGAATTAATTATTTTGGTTAAATCGATGAAATTAAGTTAAATCTTAAACTGCAGCAAAAATAAATAGAACTTACTCCCAAGGAACGTCCCCCACGAGCATCCAATCCCCATCCTTGTCTTCAAAAGTTGGCACAAACTCAGATCCATTGATCACCAGTTCAGTTACCTTGCCGCCGTTCATGAAATCCCTCACACCTATTCCTTGCTCAGACCCATAATTTCCTGATATACATATATGTTTCCATACTTAATTACTAATTCACTGAGAAGCTTGATGCTCACATGCATGCTTCCGTTTTGATGAAAGAGAAGAATAAAAAAATAATGATACAGACTAACAGTTGTAGGGAATGAGCTGTATAACCCTGTGGATGAACTCTAAAACTTCCAAACAAAGAGAGATAATTATCCACCATTAATAGTTAGCATGTTCGTCTTCCCATTATATGGACGGGTGCAGCTTGTACTGCCTCTCACATGGTATGTCTCACTTATATTTATTATTCGACTGGCATACAAAAGAGTACATGCATATGGACGTAGGTGGGTGCATATGGAGCTTTCTGTTGCATGGTCAGTGTGAAAGAAAACGGAAATAAATAATTACCGGAAGTGGTGAAGGAGGAGAACATCTTCTGCAAGGCCCTGGAGAGCTCCTGGTAACTCTTGTAGGTCTTGAGGTCGACCTTGCGAAGGTAAGGAGCGCCGTCCATGCTCACCTTCACGAAGGCGGCGGCTGAAGCAGCTGCTGTTTTCTCGCTTTGTTCTTTCTTGTTCTTGCTCTCAGGATGTTGCTGCACGTTAAGAATGTTCTTCCTGAAGGATCGAACTGGAGGCCAGCCCACCACTTGTGCTCTGTTAATCATTTAATTATGTTAGTGAAAAAAAAATTGGTTTATAAAGTTGATACCTAGATCAGGTTATAATGATCAACTAATTATAAGTTTATTGTCTTTACAAAGTCGGATTTAGAAACAAAGCACATATATATATATATATGAATCTCAGAAAGAGATAATTATCCAAAACGATTAGAATTGATGAAAAAATTAAATCATCATCACAGTTATAGTTTGAGAACAATATGAAGCTAATTTAGTTGAATTTGCTTTTGAATGTTGTAAATGGTTTTGTTGTATTTTCTTGGTTCACCTATTCGGGGGCATGCATATGGAAGATATATACTATAAACTTAAAATAATTTGTCCACTTTGCTTTACATACAATACTTTATCCATTGAGATGTAGAGAAGAAAGTAGTTTTTGTTAAAAGAAATTAATTAAAAATGCACTAACAGGCCTGTTTACCAAAGCGAACCTTAAGATCCAAATACAAAAGAAAAAAAAAACCATTTAATAACAAACTATCACATATATATAGCATGCATATATTTCTTAGAATGTCATGTAGACTGAGCTTAGAATTTCATGAGTTCATGTTAAGTTACGACAAAGAAAACTATTCACAAAATATTAATAGAGACTAACTAAGCTTCTGAAAATAGGAACATAAATCTACGAGAAAGAAATTAAATAGAGAGTAGAATATTAGTTACGTACTTGGGGGCAGGTGGCTTCTCATGAGCATCCGTGGTCTTGTTTTCATTCTCGGTGGTCTCTAATCCCTTGTCCTCCACAGGAGTATGAAGCTTCAGCTTCAGATCAATTGTCTCCAGGAAGCCTCTCTTCCCAGAACTCTTCACCGACACATCTGCTTCTCCGCCGCAGCCGCCGCCCGGCAACCCCAGGCGGAGCTCCGTCTCCTCCAATCGCAACCCGCTAGCCATCTCTTCTCTGGTGTTCGACAGGGACGAGAACGCCTCGGCTTCTTCTTTTCTTCTTCTTCTTGCTTCTCCCTGGTTTTATTACTCGTATAAGAAACCAAGAGACCGTATACTCATAAATTAACGAGAAGGGACGAACTTATACGGTGGGTCGCACCGTCCGACCAACTTCTGATCACAACACGTGTCCGCCGCTTGTTGGATTTAATCGGATCTCTACGGGCTTTGCCGGTCCGAATCTACAACCAATCCCGGTTCGGACCTAGTTTTTAATTAATCCACCCGATCTAAGACGACAACAATCACATTGACGGCTTAAAAGATTGCAATAATCTATGTAATTGAGAGAAAGGGGTCCATGTGCTGAGATTCCTCAAGAGACCGGGAGCGGTTCACCCATGTGAACCCTGTCTCGCATTAACCGGTCATTAACCAATTAAATAAAACCAGAGCCAGCACTTGCCTCGGTTTGATTCTCTGCCTGCATGATACTTCTAGTTCAGCCTACTTAAATAAATGGACACGTTTATTGCTCCGAGAAAAGTATATGAACCAATAGAAAGGATCTTATGAAAATCCAGTAAATCTTTTTCACATAAAAATCATTCTAGTCAAATGAAAGATAAGATATAGATGACATGATTTTTAAATCACTACTAACAATCATTCTTTTTGACATAAACTTTTTTTCTTTTTTTTTTCAATGGCTATCATCAATTCTATCTTCATTTGATAGGACTTCTTATTGACTTGGTAATGACTACATTAATTATGTTTGCCAATTATTTCTTCTTTTTCTGATAAATTTAGTTCAGTTTCTATTCTATTAGATTTAATTTATCATAAGTTTTCTCTCATATTTTTAGAGCCATATGAAATATTGATTTCATATTAAATCATACAACATCAAATTAAATTGTCAGAGTTTATTTTAGTTTTTTGGTTTATGTGTTAAAATTGTATTAATCATATTGTATGATTAGAATAACTATGGAGTAGACTTCACTATTTCAGTTTGTATTAACAAAAAAAGTGAGATTAGTCACTAAGATACATGAATTGAGAGGTTCTCTATGAGAAAAGTATGAAGATATGAGACAAGACAACCATGTTGCTAGATTCTCACTGAATTTCCGATTGAGATCGACTGAACTGAAGTTGATAGTGCACTACTTTTTCTCTTGTGGAAGAGTAGAGATGGGTCTTTAATCATATCAATCAAAAAGATGAGTCTATTTAGGCAGCATGATGTTTTCAGAGCAGAACTAAGAATGTTTTTTGTCTGCAAGTGTTTGGTCTACCTTGTTATAAAATTAGAAAATGAAATGCATTCAGCCTTTTCCACTAATTAAAATGATTTATGAGATAGTTATACTAAGGCATCAAATTTTATGCACTCAGGACACAAATTTATTGAGGAAAGTTGTCAGAAAGGTGCCGAAATAATTGCCCTGAATTAACATCCTAACTCTACAGTTCCGAGTATTGCATGGCTAGAATAGCAGACTGCAGACTGCAGATTGCATTTACTAAATGGTTTCAGTTTATTCCTTCATGCCAAATGTGATAACGCAATGCATTAATGAGCCAGGTCAGAGCTTATCCAATTAGAGACAAACATAATAGCATCCAATTGTGATTGCTACTTGGAAGGTTCAGAATAAAGTTTAGGCAACTCTATTATTAACTAGATTCTGATAGAGTAGGCGTATGACCTTGCCGCATGCATCGTCATAGTCCATCAACAGTAACAAAGAGTGTGTAAGTAGAGATGAACATGTGAAAGTTGTGGTTTCATGTGTTTTGGTTGACAAGGGAAAGAGGCAAAAGATATGAGATGGTGATTGAGTGCATGTGAAAAAGTAACTCCTACCCTATAACTACAAGCAACCTGCCTATATTGCCTTATCCAATACTGAATCATCAATAAAGAGTGAGACTGCGCCGTAAGATCTCTCTAACTCTGTGATAGTTGGCTCCCATACCAAACTTAGGTTTGGCACTTCTTTTGTTTTGTTAGACAAGGAACAGGAATCAATTTATTATATTGTTTAGATATTTTTCCACTGTGTTGGTTGGACGCATGCGTATATCTTGGTAGAAATATACAAGTTCTACAAAATTAGTTTGAAATGTTGAACATAAAAATGTTTTCTAAAATGAAGTTGAAGAACAAAGACGAAACACCTTAAGACCCATGTAACATGGATACTTCAATTTTTTTTTTTTTTTAAGTGTCGAATACAGACACGGACATGACACGTAAATACGCATGTCGGATACGATAAAAATCATGTCATTGACTTTTTTAAAGTTTGCCCGATCGGATACAACTAGGACACGGATGGAACACGTTTTCATATACGTTTGGACTCAATTTAGTGTTTTATATTTTGTTATGTTTATTTTTTATTTATAATGGATATTATGATTGATGTAATATGATTTTCTATTTAGGATTTTTAATTTTTAATATTATATATATATATATATATATAATATGTTTATATATATTTTTTTAATAATTATCGTATCCTAGTCGTATCGTGTCTTATATTTTTTTTTAAAAAAATTATCACCGTATCCGTACCGTGTCCGATACGATGATACCTATATTCATGCAACATAGCTTAAGACACTATTTACTTGAAAGAAATTGGGAAGCATAAGATGATAGAAATAGGAGGAAATGAAGGAGAATGTTATTTACTTGGGGGAATGAAACAGAGAAATAGAATCATAACAATATGAGTTAATCCTGTCTTATACGAAAAAAAAACAAGGATAAAGTAGTCATTGCAGTTTTAAATCCTCTCTACTACTTTTCTCATATTCTTTCTTTCTGTCATCTCATCTCTCTCTCCAAGTAAACAGATGCTGAATAATAGTATTCTGTCCAAGTGAAACTAGGTTAGCTAGGTACGTATGGAACCTATAGGCGTAGTCCATCGATTCTAGTTTCTCAAATGCCAACTACTACTCTCCTCACAATACACAAATAAACATATGAAAATTTAAATCTTTAAATGGAAAGGATATTGATGGGAGCTATGAAGAGCAAATAAATTCTTGCAAGAGACTTGAGCAAGACAGCAAAGAAAAGCTGGCCCCTCGATGGTGACTTCCCTTCTACTCGAAACAAAGAGACAATTGTTTCATGTATTGTCAAGAAGTCTCACCTTAGACGCTGAGAAATTAAACTAGGAAGGGGACAGCACACCTGTGTGTTGATGTGATGTTAATTACAACCGTAGCTTAAGATACCATATATTACACCTGGATCCACTCATTAAATTCTCATCCTGTGGAATCCATGATTACACGTTACTTTCTTTTTGGACATTCAAAGTTGCTTACCCAGAGGAAGTAGTACAGATGGCAACTGTCAGACGAGCTATGTCGGCTTAAAGTCTACAAAAGATATACTAGTTGGTGGTGTTATTGACTTTACAGGGTGCCGCTACTATACAAATACAGTGAAGCATTTTAGATTTTAGTATTTCAACAACCAATGATGCTCTGAGCCACTTGTGTTATGGAGATTAATCTTACTGCGTACTGTGTTATACAGTTTACTTGAGGTGGAACGCCTTACTATAAGGCTATAGCGATGGATATATTATTATAAATTCAAGTTAGTGGGTTAGATTCAGTATCTGATGACTCCATTAGACTCTCCTCAGGGTTATATTAATAGTAACATTCAAATCTCTCAAAACACTTTTGATTAGGTTGCTAGAGTACGTTTTTAGTCTATCTCAACTCCTTAGTTCTTCAACCGGAATATCAATGTCTAATTATATAATTTATTGATCGCCTTTCAATATGATAAAGCTACCCCAATGGCTTTAGGTAGGTAGTTAAACAAGCAAGGCTTTGAAATCTATTCAAGAAGGGAATTGGCACTTTCTGAATCGATAATATGAGAACAATTTAGTAAACATACTATAATAGAAAGAAATTGGCTACTTGCTCACCTATATAATATTCTTCAAAAGCGCAAGGACCGTCTGATCTCTGTCACAAGCACATTGTCTGTTCTTTTGTGTGGCTCACGTTGACGCCTTGCTTTATGGTAGAGAATGAAATAGTTTGTCATCAAAATATTCTAGCAAACGCACAAGCTTTTCCACAGTGTCCAAGGTGACTAACAGTTAACTAGTTACCTCGATGGAATCCTGCAAAGCTCCACAAAGATGAAATAATAATCGAACTATATTACTGAAGCATATTTCTTTATCAGAAAGAAACAAAGTTACTTGTGAGAAGCTAACATTCTGCATAATGTTTAATTAGCAAAACGATGAAGTTATTCAATTGAAATTCCAAAGAAATGGACCATAGGTGCATGAATATGCATGTAAATATTAGTTGGCAGTTGTGAGAGTACATACTAGCCGTAGGAATTAAAGGTGTATGTATCTGAGTGCCTGCCTCTTAATTGTATTATTTCTGCCCACTTCAGAGATATTCATGCTGAGATACACATGGAGATGAAGGACTTTGCTAACTCTCATTAATTCTAGATATACATTCCATTTACCCATCACTTTCTCCAGCGGAGCAGAAAGCATTCAGCCCCTTTCTGCAGAGCAATCTTAACTTAATGATCATAAGGATTGGCGTGTTCGGTGGTGCCATTCGTGTGGCCCGTTGGTGTCCTGATCTCAGAACAGGATGCGCAAGGCATTTAACTACTGTTATGGCCTAAGATATATGACAGAAGTGAGAGTCTTGAATGAGATGGTGCATGGCGCTTCAATGCATTATGAGAAGGGCCGTCCACTAAAATGCATCTCTTTCAGATGAGCTGGAAGTGGTTGCAAGTGTAGTGTTGTGCTTGGTACAGAGGACCACTTCAATGTTGTATAATCTGTGACATGAATATACATGTAATCTACAGGAGTTAATGAGATAATAAGCAAATATATTATTTAAAGTTTAGGTAAATACGTGGTTTATCTTCTCATGCCGTGATAAACTGTTCATGCTTGAATCAGAAACCTTGTATCCCTGGAAATCTGGGATTTTTGTCCACCAGATATGCTGCAACGCCGATTGGACCACTTCAATGACTGCAATTGGTCTCGATTGCATCAATCATCTTAGATACTTAGAATTGAGCACATGATCCTGTGTATTATTGATCACTGTTTGACTAAATCAGAATGCAGAAAAGTATAAGCTTGGAAGCATCAAAGACTACAATAGCTGACAGAGAGGAAATTTCTTGATATGTTTAACCAAGTTGAATGATAATAAACTTGACTGATTTGCAACTTGTATCATTCCCGTTACTAGACAGAGAACGAAATTGGATGATTTTCCTAGAAGAAACAGGACACAGAGAAAAAAAAGCATCTGCTTGTCTTGTTATTTTTAAAGATAAATCATTTAGATTGCTGAATAAAGATTGTTTTTATTTTATATACAGTGCTATTTTACTGATTGATATTTTTTGACCAAAAAATTGTGGCTCATCATTGTCAGAATAATTGGCTCATTTTTTAACCCAAAATGAATGAAAAGATAGAAGGATGAGACAATTGAATTCCACCACCCTGGCATGAACAGTTGGTTGACTCAATGAGATAGTACTGTCTTGTATTGATTTCTAGACAAGTGAAGAAGCAAGACAAGAACACGTGAACGAGAGCAACCAACCAGAAACCATTCTATTCACAGTTGAAATAATTTTGTTGCATTGAAGGGCCAACAATTAAACTTCGTATCTCCAACAGCTTGGACTGAATAATTTGTTCGGTAATATGAACCCAACACTCATTCAATCCAGTCCAAATCCACAGTTCAGATAAAAAAATAATAATCAAGGAACAGTCTTTGGGTCGTGTCTGTTTGGGCCAAAATCCAACCGTAGCAATGAAGAATCAAAGGTAAAAGATCATGGACCAAATTTCATGAAGAGTTACATGAATATGACAATATCTAGAGTAATAACAGTCACAGCAATTGTCCAGAACAAGACCAACACACAACATCCTGATGCTCCAACAAAAACCAATTATAAGAGAGTGATAAGCTGACTGCTGCTACTGCAAGAGCAACAACGACAGAACACAAGTTCCATATCAGAAGAATAAAAGCAAAATGTTAATCACTGTGGGCGACTCGATCGAGCTTACCAGAAACCTCCCACAGATAGAGCACGTGAAGTCAGAATTGCATCATTCTCACCGTTGCTGCCGGAGCGCTTGATGGGGCTCAGAATAGATAGGAGGATGGGGGCGGTGGTGGCAAAAGAGATGACAGATCGAAGGGATCGCCGGTATTGGGATCGAATCGGACTATCGGAATCGAGAGCAAGGATTTGGGGAGGCGTAGGGTTGCGTGGACAGGACTTCGTCACCAGAGAAGGCGGGCATTTGAAACGGACCATAGACCGACCGGTTTCGATTTCTCATTGACTGAACCGGCTTTTGGTTCAGCAAGATAATTTTCTAATTTTTTTTTTATAATCAAGTGTCAAAATTTTCAAAATGATTACGATTAATAAAATAAATCATATAAATATTGATTTTAATATTTATACAACATCAAAATAATTTTTAAAATACAATCATTTACTATAATGATTTGTCTGTAGTTAGGAGCGGAATCAGATTTTTTTTTTTTTTTTTTTTTTTAAGGATTGAATTTGATTTACAGGTTAGGATTTGATTTAAAATGGGAAAAAGAAAAAGAAGGGAGAAAAAAAGGAGAAGAAGACTCTGCTTCTCTGATAACTGGACTGTCGGAGGTTGGAGAAGAAGATTGAGAGCTGAAAAACAGTCCTCGGTCAGGAATTAACATATTAGATGATTCCGACGAATTCATAAAGGGCTAAAGCTCCCCTAGCCTCCCATATAGTTCCGTTCCTGTTTGTAGTATTATAGTTGTTGGTAAGAGGAATAAAATGAAAAATAAATGAGTAAGTCTTTTGAGAATTTCTTAATTTTAAGTGAGGAATTGTCGAAGTTCAGCGACGGAATGAAAATTTAAAAAAACTCAGGAAAATCAAGACGAAATACAACAGATTTAAGAAGGAAAAAAAAACATCGAGAACAAACAAGAACTTGCAAATGCTCAAAAACAAAACAAAAGGCGCTAAACTCTTCATGCGCAGACATGGCACGAAGATATCAACGTCCCGCACTGGCACAGAAACGGACAGTGCTTCTTGTTCGGGCCATCATCGGGCTGCTGGTAATCCGGAGCTTTCGCTAGGTAAACGCCAATTGCGTTAACGTGAGACGCCGCTCTTCCGAAGAACCCAGCAACTCTGTAATTGCATTCGAGTTGAGCAGGAGGGAAAACCGATCCGCCGCAGCCTTTTCCGAACGAATAGGAATTCTTATTAGTCACGATATCTAGTTTGGTTAAACTGATCGTGTCGAAAATCCCTCGAATCGTCGTGATGTGTTCGTTCTCCCCGATCTCAATCTGCATTTCGTTGAAGCAGTAAATTACATTGTTCTGTTCATGCATCTTCTTATTTGTTGGCTAAGGAATTTGACCTGATGCAGAGTGCCGCCTTCGCCTCCGATTCTGGGCGTCTTGTATTCTTTCGAGTTGATTTTGTATTCTATCCGGATGGAGTTGATCCGATCGTCCGCGCTCACGTTGATGGTTTTGATGTTGCCAAAAGCTCCCATGTCCCAGTCGAAACCTAAACGAGGTCCCCATGGTCCTTCAGTTCTTCCATTTTCCTTTCCGCACTGCAAATAAGAAGAGAATTAACAGTGAATTAAGCATGTTTAATTTCCGAATTCTTTTGATTTACCAATGTATATAGATCTTTGTCGGACATCGGGTCGAGCGCTTTGCAGACGGCGGCTTCGACTTTGTCGAGCGATTGGAGCGTCGAAATTCCTTGGCGATCCTTGCCGGCGGCGGCCACCAGCTCGTCGAGGCAGGAGGCGAGGTGGCGGAGCTGCTGCATGGCGGTGTCTTCCTTGCAGAACATCTCTTTGATGAGCTTGAGCTGCAGGCGCTCCAGCTTGCACTTCATCTCCTTGACCCTGATCTGCAGCGCCGGCGAGGCCTCCGGCTCGGCCGCCGCCGCGACGGCGTCCAAGCACCGAATCAGGCGGCAGAGGAGCTCGACGGCGCTGCTGCAGGGAAACATGGTGACGACGAAGGACGAGGAGAAGCAGTGTATTGGTGTGCTTTAATACTAGTGCGTGCATTGCTTGATACAGAAGCTTAAGAACAAAGCAGGAACAGAAGGAATAAGAGGATTTGGAAAATGAAAAACTTAATGGAGAAGATGAATAAAAAGGAGATCTAGGAACGTATTTAATTATATAAAATAAAGATAAAGGGGAAGATAAAGATAAAGGAGGAAGAAATTGTTGGAGAAGAAGGGAAAAAATAAATCAAAGTCCTGAAATTTATAACAAAATAAATTAGGAGAAGAATAAAGATGACAAAGAGAAAGAACAGCAGATGATTAAAAGGAAAAGGTTTCGGTTGGAGTCTTAATTAATTTTACTGATGTTTCATGTCTCTTCTCAAGTATCTTCTAGTTTCACGAAGTATAGTTAATTAGTAGATTGATGAGTTGATAATTAGTGATGATAGAGATCAAAGAAGATTATCAGATTTTTATTAGTGTTAATAGAAAATTATCTATATTCAAGGTGTTAATGTATTAACACTATCAAAAAAAAAAAAAAATCTATTAGCGACGAAAATATCCGAGCGATCGATTATTTTCGTCGTTAAAAATTGGGTTGTTGACGTCTTTTAGCAACAAAATTTTAATACCATCATTAATTAATGACGAAAATTAACCTTTCGTCAATAAAACTTAGCGACGTAAGTTAAAATTTCCGTTGCAAAAGCCCTAGTGGAATAGCAATGTTTTGTTTATGAATTTAACGGTGAAATTTAAATTCCGTCGTTAATTATTGACGGATTTTAATTTCCGTTGCTAAAATCCTTAACGGAACATTACTTTTTCCTCTTAGATGTAGCGACGGAAATTTAAATTTCGTCGCTAATTAAGCGACGGAATCTAAATTTCATCACTAATTAACAAAAAATTTCAATAGTCCCTTACTGTTTTCGCATTTTTCCTATTTACATATAAAGTATCAATCAGCACATCATTACAAACGATCGTTTTCACAATACATTCACATTATAGAACCAAAGAACATAACATAACAAACGATACAAACAATACATGTCATTCACAAATCTACACAAACAACCTCATAACATAACACCACAGCTCATTCACAAATCCACATATTCACATTAATATACACACAAACAACATAACAAATAATACATATCAAATCCAATCAAACAACGTACCAAATTTAATCCAACAACATATCGAGTCTAATCCAACAAAGATGAATATCAAAGACATCTCAAATTTTACTAATAAACATCTAAATCTAAGAAATTCAAATACATTACCAATGATAATAAGAACCTCCTAGCGAACACATCCAATCTCACTTCAAAACTAGCTAATAATATCTAATCCTACAGAAAATATAATACGATAGACTATTAATAAAACAAGGAAAATTGAGTCATGCATCATGAGAATGATGCGAAACAAATTGAATTTAAACTAAACAATTAAGGTGAACATTATAATAAAAAAATGTTAGCTAGACAATAGTTTTACAAGTTTTAAAAAAATATACTTGAATGTTAGTTTGGATCTGATGGTGATATATAAAATACATCACTATCTACAATGTTCCTGAAAAGATGTAATATAATTAAAGATGCATCTAATATGAAAATTAATAGATCTATTTTGTATGTTTCATGAGTGATAAACAAAAAAAGAAAAGTTAAACATCAACACACCTCTCAGTCAGCTACTGATCAATATCGTGAGGATTTTGAAGGTTTTAAGTCTCCTAAGAGTCAAAATCATGCGGTGTTTGACTCATTCGAGTCATGAATTCTTGCATTTCCCATCTAATTTGTTCATATCTCATTTGGGCTTACTAAGACTCTTCAAATTGTTGTTCTAATATCGAGAATTGATTCTTCAAACCTAGATTTTCTTTCCTTAAGGCTTGTACTTCAGTAAATAATCCATTAGGATGACCCCTAGCCCTAGGAGTCATCACAAGGTCATATACAACTCTCACTTGGGAGCCAAGACCGTAGAGAGAGGAGGTCTTCTTCCTTCCACCGACCACATCATAATAAATCTCATTTAATTGGTCGGTGGACAGCTAGAGTCTACGCCTCATCTCCCTCTGTAGCAGGCTGACACACCTGTGCAACTCTAATAATCATTTCATCTTATTTAAATAAAAAAAATATTCATATCAGATATACAATAGTTATTCATTGTTAACGGTTAAAGGTATTCAAGTTTATATTTTTACGTCTAATGACTCCGATCGATGATTGACAAATGTGTCATTCTTTTTCTATGTTCTTGCTAAATACCTCCCAACTAGTAAGAGGTTGTTGTAGTTCATCTACCTGAATATATTAAAGAATGCAATTAAATCAAAATAAATTTATTATAATTAAAGAATTCTTATATAACTTTATTAATTGTAAACTCACCAAGTCTATGACATGCTCTACGATAGATCGAGATCTAGTTGTATGTTTTGTGGATCTAGTGTTAGGGTCAGCCAACTCAATATTTTTGTTGGCTAGAGTTATTGTTGAATTTGACTGTCATCTTTCTGTAGCTCAGATGGCTCGCTATGTGATGTCAAGGCAAGGTAAGTCCTCTGAGGCCCACAGTCAATTGACCACACGTCAATGATAAAAGTTGCAAGGCCATCAATCGGGATTATCTCCGATCGGGGCAATCTTCAATCAGGCGCTCATCGATCGGAACTCTCTCCATCAATCAGGAGTCCATCAACCAGGATTATCTCCGATCGGGGTCATCTTCAACCGGACATTCCTTGATCGGAACCTTCTACATCAACCGGGAGTCCATCAATTAGGAGTCCATCAACCGGGATTATCTCCGATCGGGGTCATCTCCAACCGGGCGTTCCCCGATTGGGACCAATCCCGAACAACTCTCCAACCGAGAGAATAGTATTCGGGTTCCTTAACCCCCGGCAAGGTAAAGTCCAAGTAATTCAAAATCGAAATACCTAAGGCTCAAGCTCATTATCAGGGAACATTGAAAAGACTAGATCAGAAGAGGCCTCATGGAGCACGTGCCCTACTCCTGCCACACGTAAAAGATACGTAAAAGATACTGTGAGACGTATCTCTTATTGATGTATAGTTCTCCCATACCTCTGTCATTAAGGCTACACAGGTGAAAGATGGTAGGAGAAAGGTATAAAAGGACCCCTCCCCTATATACCCACAAGAGGGGGGAGGGACAGACTCTTTTTTCCAATATTGTTTCTTCTTCTCTACCGAATTTACTAACTTAAGCATCGAAGGGACTTTGCCGGAACCACCTCCAGCAGTCCTACTGACCCTTAGGTCTCCTTCATTGTCCTTTCAGGAATGGCGAAGCACCCCTGTTTACACTACTTGGAACATCCTCGAAGCGGCCTAGGAGGTTGGTGACTACATCGACCATACCACAGGTGGTTCATCCTCTTACGCAATTCTCTGTCGGAATCAAATTGGAGCCGTCTGTGGGAACCTCTATACCCACACAGAGATGTTGAGATGGATGACACTAACAAAAATCAGATGATAACCATGACACGAGAAGACTTTGACCAATTGGTGGCCGCCAAAGTACACGATGGAGTCGAAAAACAGCTCTCGACGAACCCATCGTCTTTCAAATTACCAGCCGGATCAGAAAAGATATCTACGGTTCCTGCTCGAAGATTACTACGACCAACGAAGCTCTTTCCAACTCGGGCAACGACCCCCGTAGCCACTGCAGCCAGGAGGGAGTCGTCCGCCGAGTCGGCTACCTCAGAAACACCACCCCGTGATCCTAAGCGGGAAAAAACGGCGGTCGTGGGAGCAGTCACAGAGGAGGAGGAGTTCCCGGCTGTCCCATTCTCTAAGAACATCCTAGAGGAGGTGTTACCTCGTCATTTTGGGTCGTTACAAATGATCGAATATACGAGCATCCAACAGACCTTTACTTTTGTAGCATATCCCCAAAGCAACGGACAGACTAAAGTCGTCAATCGAGAGATTGTTCGGAGACTCAAAATCAAGCTAGACCATATGAAAGGTGTTGGTGCAATTTGCACTAAAAGTCTAACCCTAAGGTTTTGATGTATGACAATAGGTTAAAGTTAGAGTGCTACTATTTAATAAGTTGAGCTAAGTGTGCATGGTTAACTGACTTGACGGATCTAAAGAGCCAGACACTAGGCAGAAGTCCAGATGTACGATTCTGGCAGGAAGTCCAGCTGGGTCAGAGAGGACCAGACAGTTGGCGGGAAGTCCAGTCGGGTCAGGGAGGACCAGACGATTAGCTGAAGTCCGGATGTGCGATTTCGACAGGAAGACCTGGCGGGTCGGAGATCAGACGTCGAGGAGGTTACTCGATAAATAGTAAGTAAGATAAGAAACTGGAGGAGCAAATCCAGTGAGAACGGGTCCTCGGTAGGGACTTAGGTGCTGATCCAACTTAGGTTCAAAGTGGAACCCTAAGTTGAGACTATAATTAAATTTTGGTCGTGGTAAGACAGAATTTAATTCATACTTACATGCATTATTTATGCTAACTCCTTTGCTGTACTAACATATTTTGCAGGAGTTAAAACCTTGGTGGGATGGAAGCACCTCAACACAGAGGCGTTGGAGGCGCCTCAGATGGCTGGGGCCGCCTCAGCGCTGGAGGTGCCTCGGATGGCTGGGGCCGCCTCAACGCTGGAGGTACCTCAAAGTGCTAAGGGCGCCTCAGTGCTGGAAGCGCCGGAGGCGCCTTAGACGACTGGGGGTGCCTCAACGCCTGGATAAGCGTTGTAGACGCGCAGAATCGCTGGAGGTGCCCTGGAGTACTTGGAGGTGCCTCAGAGTAGATAAGCAACGACTATCTCAAATCCGATAAGCCTCAAAACTCGATTTCCACAGCATACTGCTATTCCGAACGCCTACGATTGTTGTACTGCGATATTGCTGCACCGAACTAACGACAAATCATCACCGACAGCAGTATTTTAGTTTGGTAACGATTTTTCATTATTATGTATTCATTGTTACCTCTGCATAAGAGAAGTGTAGACTTGTTACACTCTCTTATTTCTTATTTTGTACTCAATTACTCTTCCAGAGATTTTTCGAAAGAGAATTAGTGGATTGTCGGTCGGAAACATCCCAAGGGGAAGTGGGCCTTGGAGTAGTAGTATGCTGGGGCTGCGAACCAAGTAAACCGACCGTGTGCTTTATTTGCTCTCTATGCGTTTTAATTATATTCGTTTTTCTTCTACGCACTCAAAATTTTGACGAGATTTTCAAAACCAGGAAAAGAAAGTTTTAAATACGTGATTCACCCCCCCTCTCACGTGCACTTGATACTATATGTAAGGCCTGAATCGATTGC
>JBBUKS010000113.1:8436959-8462176 GCA_038050645.1 Hedychium gardnerianum | reverse complement strand
CTTAATTACTAATTATTTAGCAATAATTAAGATGACTTCCAGCGGCCACTCGCTTGTGCTTGTGCTTGGACTCCGCAAGCTTTTATCGATACCTTTGCGGACTTTTTGTCTTCTCTTTTCCACGTCTTTCGCCTTCTCCTCTCTTCCTCCACTTGTGAACCCTAAATCCTCACGTACGAGGTCAAAAGGTGCGCAAAATCTTCCTTTTTTTGCCTCCCGAACGCCAGAGCATCGCAGACGCCTGGCAGGGAGCTCCAGGTTGGTTGCCTTTTTTCAGTTCTTTGGTGTTTCTGTGTGATTGCATGTTGTGTGCTATGCTTGTGCATTATAGTTGTTTGTGTCGGAGTAATTTTTGAATGGATTTCTGTCTCTGGAACTTTTTTTTTCCACTTCTGGCTTGGAAAGTTTAGGTCTTTGAATGTTGAGTTATGTTTTGGGATTTCGTGAATTGCTGCGACAAATTTGAATTAGTTCCCTCTTTGTAACTTCTAAATTTTGATCTCTGCTTGAAAATTTTCTTAATGTTTTGTAATTAGACGCTGCGACTTCTCCTGATTGATAGGACAAGATCTGTTAAACATTTCTGACATTTCAAGTTCTGAAATTTTCTTCTTCTTTTTTGTTGAATTTCTCCTTCATTTTGATTATTTTCGAGACACTTCGTTTGGCATAATCTACTCCTTTGTCATATAGTCTACTCTTTTTGTTTCTATTAGCGTTCCTTACTTAGTACTGATTTACTTCTCGAATGGAGTTAGTGTGATAGATCACCATATCACAATTTGTTCTGTCTAAACACTCGGAATTAGAGATTTGGATGTTGGGAGCAGACAGAAGTATAACTCACTGTTTTATTCATTTTTTTCGGGTTTGTTTTTTTCTTTTTCTTTTGTACTCAATTATTTGTTTTTTTTTCACAAATCCCAGTAAACTTTTCAAGTTCAGTATTTAGAGTTGTCTTTCCTGAATTCGTGAACTTTCATCGAATTTCAAGGTGCAAGGATCAATTATTTTTATCTTTTTTGAACTCTTTAATGTTGGTATTAGTTCTAAGAGATGTTGACAGTTATTTTTAATTATTCCCATTAAAGTGGATTTATGAATGCACAATTTATTTATTCAATAGATTTCTATGTAGTCTAATGGTTCTTAAAACTTTTGTTGTGCAAGTTGAATGGAGAATTCTGAGATATTGGACGAAAAAGTCAGTTATTTTTAATTATTCCCATTAAGGTGGATTTATGAATGCACGATTTATTTATTAAGTAGATTTCTATGTAGTCTAATGGTTCTTAAAACTTTTGTTGTGCAAGTTGAATGGAGAATTCTGAGATATTGGACGGAAAAATTGGCCTGACAGATAACAGGAACTTTCTATCTAGTGATAGTTTCAAAGGGAGTGATCATACTGCAAGCGACTCAGCTTTATATGAAAAGTTTATTCTCGACATAGATTCATATTGGGACGAGCTCAATGACCGTTTGAATGTCTCAAGAATGGTGAGTGATTCAGTAGTTAAGGGAATGGTAAATGCGATAGTTGAAGAGGCTAATGAGAAAATTGCTTTGAAGGATGTAGAAATTGCTCTTTTGAATAAGAAGTTGGAGTCTTGTAATTCCAATGTAGTGCTAGTCCAAAACTCTGTGCCAATTACAATGCTTAAACGGTCTTCGATGACAGAGTCAGAAATTAGTGACCGATTGAAGTCATGTGAAAGCTATTCAAGTGCTCATGGAGATTTCAAATTTTCTGATAGTGTCAGTCAGTTAAGAATGGCAAGTGAGTTTCAATGGGAAGATGAGCTTCAAAGCCAAGTTGCCTCTATTGTTCTTCAGGATTTTATTAGAAACCTTCAAGATCAGTACGAAACAAAATTGTATAACCAAACTCTTTCTATCAAAGCTTTAAATAAGAAGGGGCAGGATAGGGTTTCCGAGCTCAGTACACTGCGTGGTGAACTCCATGCTATTTTGGAGGAGCTGAACAATCATGATAATTTTGAAGAATGGAGTGTTGCTAAGAGGAAGGAACATTTTCCTTCAAAATTAGTTTGTAACCATACGGTTCCATCTGAAGTCGAGGAAAATGGTATATTCTTGATGGATAGGTCTGGGGAGTTTGAAGAACACATGTTGGACATTGCTGATCTTCCCCAGTTGAAGCACATGAACAAGGAGGAGCTGCTAGCTTATTGTAAAAATGAAATGGTGAACATGAGTAGACGGCATGATTCAGCCTTGCAAGAAAAGACAGAAGAGTTATTTAGGCTCAAGAGAAAATTTCTCAAGGAAATGGGTTCTTCACCTTTCAGGAAAGATAAGGAGATTGAGCACTTGAGGAAAAAATTACCGGAATTTATTGCAAAGTTAGATGAAATTCTCGGGGAGATTAAAAAGTCACCTCCAATCCATAACCATGACGATGAGTTGCAGAACTTTAAGGAGAGAATTGAAAATCTATTTTCTGAGAGTAACCACATGCAGAGTTTGCTTATGAAGAAGACAAATGAGCTCAAGTATCTATCGGCACAAATCTCAGATGCAGCAAACCAGGCGTCACTCCATTCATCTACCGAGGCAAACTACTTTAGACAAATAAGGAAGTTGGAAAGTGATATCGAGGATGTACAGACGGAAGCTAAAATCAGAGATTCATTGTGCAGTACTATTTTAAGAGGGTTCATTCGTGAGTGTAACCATACAATGAAGGATACTGAAAATGAGATTAATTCTACCATTGAAATTTATACCGCTATATTCAGAGTGGTTATTTCAGAGGCCATTTCTGGCACGAACCCTACAGTATCACGGTATTTTGAAGAGAAGTTATCCCTTGAAGCACTAGCTTTGGAGAAGGAGAAGGCATTGAAGTTGGAAATGGAAGAGAACCAGAAGCTAAAGCAACTTGCAGCAACAAATTCATTGCTGGCAAAAGAAAAGGAAAAGCTTGCCTCAGAGGCTGGGTCCACAGTAATGCTACAAAAGCAGCAGCTTGATTTTGCCAAACAGGAACTCGACATGCTTAGAAATCGTATACATATGCAAGAATTGCAGATTTCAGATTATGTTAAGGAATCATCTTCACTGAATTGTAAATTGAATGAGGCCTTACAGAGAATTTGTAACGATGAACTTGAGATGAATAAAGTTAAAGAAAATCTCAGAGATGTGTCAGGTGCCTTAAAGGAAGCAGAAAAGCAAAACGCCATGCTTCTCAGTGTTCTTGAAGAGAAGCAGAAAAAACTATCATCCTTCCTGGAGAAGGACAGAGAGGACAGAGAACATGTAAAGCAGTTGGAAACTATCAATACTTTTATGAGCGTAATATCTAAGAATTTTGAAGGTTTAGAAAGACGTTTGACGGAGAGTAGTGAGAAAAATGGAACAAGGTCAGTATTATATTTTTAATGGAAACTACTTTTTGTTGCTTTCAGTGAATAGTTTTTTTCCCCTTAATGAAAGAAAGGAACGTAATTTTTAGCATTTTCCTGTGGTTCTATTCATGTGTATCATGTTATTTATATGTTAGCTACTCAATCCTTATTGAAAAATTAGCTGTCTCTTTGAATCAAGTAGCGACATGGTTTTTATTGAACATCTAAGAGTCCAATGAGTCCAGTTAGTGAATTGCTCAATCATTGTCATACTCACAAGTTGGAATCAACTGCCCTCATTAGCATACCCAAATCATGTTTGCAAATAATATTGATGGTATCTTATTACCGTTAGACTCTCGAATGTGCTAGTCATCCATTGAATGTGCCTACACAAATCATTAATGCTTCCTGAATCTAGTATTTTTCTGTGTCCTTTACGCAAGTCCACATTGTGCAATTTTTTTTTTTTTGCTTTTGTAAAAGTGTTGAGTAATACAAGGATTTCATCGGGTGTCACTTGTTCGTTTATGGTAATTCCAAACACCAGCTTCCATTAACCTGAATTGTGACTAAGGTGAACAAAAAGTTCTAACTTCATGTCTTTGTTTGTATATAGGTCCTCATTGCATTTATTTAAACTGTTTATGACGAAAATATACTTCTTCGGTTTGGTTATCGTTACATGAAAAGTGTTTTTTGAATTACAGTAGTGACCTCTTGTAGTTTGCAGGTTGAAAGTCCTAGATCATCAGTTGAAGTTGCTGTTGCAACTATCTAAACAACAGAAGAAGAAATGTTCGCGGTACAAAAATATGCTCGAGATGAGATGTTCTGACCTACAAAAAGCTGAAGCAGAGGTATTCATTTAAGAATTTTATTTTTGTCTTGTATCAATTACAATTATGGAAAAAATTGGTTGATGAATCATAATCCCATAATTTTACAAAGTCATAAAATTAATACACAGACTTGCGTTATGTGTCTAACAAGTTGCGTTAGTAATTTTCGAATTTGATTTGTTTGCTTAGTGTGGAGATTAAATACTCCTCTTGCCATGTTTTATAGATATCTTGTTTCTTTTTTTCTGTCCCAGGTTGATATTCTAGCAGATGAGGTAGAGGTTCTTATTGGGCTTCTTGGAAAGATATACTTGGCACTCGATCATTATTCGCCGGTACTGGAGCACTATCCAGGAGTAAGATGCTCTCCCTGATACTTATCATTGTGGTGCAGAATCGATAATCTCAATTCTACTTGCTGCGTACCAGAGAACTAAATTTCAAGTAAATTGATTAGACAATGCCTCTCGAAGTCTGACGCATTGAATTTTTTCAATCATTTCCTGTTCAATCTTGCAAGAATGTAGGCCTTGAATCGCGATAGCTGAATTTTGCATATGTTTAGAGCCAGTTACCGACATCAAAATTATTCTTTGAAATTAATGTGTCCATTCTGACAGGTAATGGAAATTCTAAAATTAATACGAATGGAGTTAAATGGAGAAAATAATTGAAATTCTATCGACGATCAGGTGAGTTGAAAAAATCATTATAGTACCATACATGTTCTTTGTAGATTTATTTCTTTGTTTAGTCTCAAAACCTTTAGTCTTTGATCACTTACTTTCCTTTTCCTATCAATTCACATCTAGATTGAGCGATACTGACGTTTCCTGTTCAAAGTAGATTTTCAGGCAACTATCTTGACATTACAAGTTATCAGAGGAAAATGAATGCAGTTGAATAGTTACTTTCCATTCGATTTATGGTCAAGCCCCATTAGTTCATTGTGCAGTGTAATTTAGAGTATTTGTTCAAGAAAAGAATGTATACACAGCCATGTTTTTTGTTCTAGAGAGTATTTGTTCAAGAAAAGAATGTATACATACAGCCATGTTTTTTGTTCTAGAGAGTATTTGTTCAACATGTAATTAAATTATTTATCCATCACCCCCTAATTGTATTCATTGTGTAGTGAAAAGGGTCATGTGAAATTCTAGTAATTTTTGTAGAGCAGATCAATAGAACAGAATAGTGAATTTGTACTCTTTGAAGATGTATCATGGGTTTTGATGGTGAGAGGCAGAAAAGAAAATTGAGTGACTTAGCATTGTTTATGATCAAAAGAAAGTTGTAAAATGTCATTCCTAAACCAACCTTATCGACTCAAATCATGTCGAGCAAGGAGTAGATAACGCTGGCGACTCAGCCAGTTGACCGCTCTAAGTTCATGTACCTAGTGGCTGACCTCCAGTTGCTTTCTGTGATCTTAGCAGATAAAAATGTGATGCAAGTAGGATTCTCCTTTACTTCACTGAACATCTTTGTTGGTTGAATAATCCATATCACCTAACTTTCTGTGACATGAAATCTGGTCTCAAATCATTAATAAAGCTGAAGAACTATTAGGTGAAGAAATGAAGCAAAGAACAGTAAAAGAAACCATAAGGTCCAATTCCATACTCAGTAATATCATACCTCACCATCCACTTGCCATGCACTGATTGCATAAGATTGGTATGTGATAGTTGACTGCAACTGAGAATTGGATAAACTTGAGAACCACTAAAAGATAAGATAATGCTAAGCAATCACTGAATCCATTTGTCCTTTGCCAAATATGACTAGTATACTTTTGGATCAATCATGGAATCCATTTGTTCTTTGCTAAATATGACTATTATAGTTTTGGATCTTCACTAGCTTATTACTAGAGGCACAGGAATCTGCTCATTTTGTACTCATCATGATGTAATGCTATTACTTTCGACACATAAACCACCTTATTTTATGTTTTCTTTTATTCTTAAAAGAAAGTAAGCCAAAGGTAATAATACCTAATGCATAGTTTCCATTCAGCTATCAAACTGAGTTGAATAACACAACTTGCATAATCAAAGAGTAGCTTTCATCTTAATGTTCTGCAATGTTCTTAGACTTATCCAATCATCAAGCATTTGGGGGGAAGTTGTGGCATGGATATGTGGAATACTTTTATTTGTTGTAATTCTGCAGCAGCCTTATCAAAAAGGAATCCAAGCTGGTGGGAGGCCACCCTGTGTTGAGCAGCTACCAAAGCACCCTTCCACTAAATTTTGCACCAGTGCTTGCTTTGGGTCGCCTTCCATCTTGGCTAAGCAGTTCAATACTGATTTCGTGAGCTGTCTGTCACTGTCGAGCTGGTTCAATCGATAGCCCAAGTTAGGCAGGCCAGTAATTTGAGGAAAGCATCTTGTTAGTGGCGCGCCCCTTTCAGACGATGACAGATGTGGAATTATACTGGAGAAGCAGGGCACCTGCCCAAACCCTTCTATGTTTAGTGGGGTTTGGTCAATGTTGATGTAGTTATTGACGAGAGGGGGGAGGGTCCGGCGGCCTGAATCATATTGGCTTGTCTCCATGCTTAGCTTGGTGGGCATCTCTCTATTCTTGTAGAGAACTCTACAAAGGACCCAATCATCCTGCTTGTAGAAGAAACACAAGAGTCAATGCATATGATAAGAGGATTGCTGATTGGAGAAACTGTGTACTATATTTGACAGTTCGAGGTGACCTCCTATCATTCTGATGTTATATTGAAGACTGCCACAAACCATCAACCACTTAGATGAATTTTCCAGATAATATGAAAAGAATAAGTAGGGAATATGATCCTACATGGTTACACCAACAGCACATATACTTTTATGTAGTTTCGTACTCCTTTGGGTCCACGACTCAGTTTTCCATCTCTTTCTCCATAAATTATAGATTAGTATCTCTATCGTTAAAAGTCAATATCTTTATCAAGCTCTATACTGAACACCAAGCAAAGATTTGAGAGATATTAACCATTACCTGGAGGGAAAATATCTTTTGGGTTGCAGCAGCAGCAAAATCTTCCATGCGGTATTCATGCATGACCCAATTTGTCTTCTTTCCCTTGGGAGCTCTTCCTTGGTAGAACACCAAAGTCTTCCTCATCCCAACAAGTACATTCTGCCGTGTCACCGACCTATCCTTTCCAGTGGCCTTCCAATAGCCTGACATGGTTGCACGGTTTGTCCTCTGTCCTGTCGCATACTTTCGATCCCGGAGGTTGAAGAAGTACCATTCCCTACCCCCCACACATGCAATAGCTGATCGAACACAACAAAATTCATATAGTTAGGCACATAAACAATCAAGATAGGAAAAGAAACTAAGCTAAATTCGTATCAAGCTTAAGGTTTAAACCAGATAAGTAAAGGTGTAGATGGACTTGGTGACACGAGACAAGCACTAGTTCAATTCCATGACAGTGATTCCTTGCACCATTGTCAATTTCCGACGCATTATTATCACATGGAAATCAGACCATTAAGTGTTACAGCACAAGGAAAGATGTCAGCTTCAACCCATTTAGGGGATTGTTTTAATTGGATACCAGTAAGCTGGATTGGCACAAAGACTAAAGGGGCATGGATGAAACAAACATGTTCAGTTCTTTGTGGATCCACAAAAGCAGGTAGCAGTCAATCTTAATCGAGATGTGGTGCTAGAATATTGGTCAACATCTTTAGAAAGTTTCCTTTGGATTAGCAAATAGAAATCAAATTATGAAGCATGGTTTCCTTTTTTAGAAGTGATGAAGATATATGGAAAGAATGAACCCTTTGTGAAAGACTAATAGGAAACTTTGTGAAAAGTTTCCTATTACAGTTTCTTGAATTTTGATTTAGATAATCTCAATATGGGCGAAAGCAATAGTCCATAAAAAGAAGATGGTAACAATGTCGAAGGAATAGAACATATGAGGAGGTTAAAAAGTGGGTGAAAGGTAGGTGCAAGAACAATTTCCTTCGCCTGGAAAGTATGAAAAGACACACACGAAGTGCTGAAGACAGGATAAACTTCAAAAGGAGAATATGTAGAGTTAAAAGAGGATATTTTAACAATTCCTTCAAATAATCTGAATCATAAATAACTTGAAAAGACCAACTAAAAGTCCTCTATAGAACTGGAATTAAGTCAAAGGATGATATTAAAGAACAAATTTTTTTATGTAATTTACAGAAGCCACAGAGAAAAATAAGGAACTTAGTAGAAGAAAAAGATTCACACATGGCTTACAGATTTGCTTCTGATAGAGAGGTGAAACTTTGTCCTAGGAAATATAGATAGAAATCTGAAACAGTTTGAAACTGTGAAGGATTGCATGCTCAGTATTGGAGGGGAGTGTATAATAGACGAGCAATTTCATCAGAATCAATGCAAAATAACAAACAGTTATGATGTTTAAAGATGACACTAGCCTCACCAGGGAGATCCCATGGCTCACACATATTAAGATCAACATCCACCATCATAGGACAGCCATTGAAGCTCCTGATATTGTTTCCAGTGAGCTTTAATGCAAGGTAATCGCAGATGAGCTCGTCATCCCTTGGGTGGAACCTGAACCCTGGAGGTAGCTGTGCCTCCACCATGCTCAAGATGCTCATGGCGGCCCTGATGAGAGGGAAAACACAATCAAATGGTGAATATATATAAAAAGGAGGATAATGATTAACATGGAAAGCCAATTCAACCTTCCAAGGGAATAATAGATAGCATGGGTCAGTTTGGTACCACACTTTATTCTTTTACTTGAAAAGTTCATTCTTAACAAGTGATCAGGTATCAATGTGGACTTACCAGATGTTGCCTTCCATTCTCCATCATACCCTTGCAAGTTTCATTTCCATTTTGAAACAAAATATAATAAATAGGATCCAACCTTATGGCTTGCCATCAACCGTGATGAGTAGGAAGCCTATCTAGTTGATTGCAATGTCATTACATGACCAAACTGGCTGAATAGACATGCTTATTACCTCTATGGAGCTCTACTTCAGCTGTTATTACAACCTATCTGAAAGAACACAAATGAACTATCTTTGGTATGTGCAATAACAAAGAGGCAGGTGAGGAAATGTCCTTGGGAAAAAAAACTCCTCCCACTTTCTAGTCACTTGGCGGTTGACTATAAGTTGACCCGTGATTTATCTCCCTTCATGTAACGTGGACGGAATGTGAGAGGCACCTGGGGTGAGCATAATCACATTTTACTACAATAACAAAGAGGCAGACTTCGCTAATCTTTGCCGGGAATCAATTTCTTGTTGCTACTTGCTAGAACAGTATCCATATATGAAGTCTATTATCAACAATCAACTACTTGTAGTAACTGCTTTGGAACAACATCTTATTGTTCTTAGTTACATACACAATTATAAGTCAATCTATTCTATCTACTATCATGCATGGTTTTATATCTCATTCCGTGCCAGTTAGCATAGGTGGAATTTTTCATTCCATTTGTCAATCAACACACAAGAAGCTATGAAACTGCCGATATGCAAGTGTACGAATGGAACTACAACCTTTATCACTCATCCTTCACCACAAGAAATTTTGAAAGCTAAGATTTCCCTCTTTCTTCCTTGTGAGAAACTCCAAGAGCTCCGAATTCACTCATCCACCATTTCCCAATTGCTAATTGTTTGCCGCAAGAAGCTCTTGAATCGCATGTCCTTCTTCACGAGCTTCTTCTGTGTGCATACAGTGTCTTCCGCAAGGACCGTAACAGAGCATCTTCTGATCTCAGCTTCCACGAGGTACATTGTACGTGACTACTCCACCTTCTTTGCTTAGTTCTCCTTCTCTATCGCCTAGGGTTTACCAAACATCCTCCCTCCTTCGTGCCTAGTTCTCTTCTCTGCTTAGGGTTGTAGTCAACACCCCCATAGGCACTGGCACCAGCATAGCCAACAAATCTCGTGCTGGTCGAGGACCAAAACCTTGAATCAGAACAAACATTTCAAACTTTGCTTTCAACTACATGATGGCAAAAGACGAAACGCTCGTCCCCAGCGCCCCCGCCAGTCCGTCCCAGAACCAACACGAAGGAGGTAAATCACGGGAGCTAGTTTACTAGCCCGGACAATGACCATTGCTTTCAACTACATCTTGACAATAGTTTGAAGACAGAGAAAATACAATAAATTTGTGTTGTTTCACTTGCATCAATTGATATCCAACACGTGTCCTTGCAGCTTCCAAGCAATCTAGCATAGGCTCAAAATATGAAGCAATTTTCTTCAGTGATGTCATGCAAGAGTATAAACGCTGATAGGTGTAATTTCCCTAGCTAGTTCCTCTACAACAGAGGTAGAAAGTGAGATCAAAGTCTCGGAATAATTGTTCAATAGTCAGGCTTTTCAATAGGTAATTAAAAAATTTAAAGTTCAAATATCAATTATAATATATCATAAGGAATTTTTTCTTTCATAAAAAATGAAACTAAAAATATTAATCATCTGGATGAACCTCTATTAGCACTTCCTGATTTATTTTGATAACCAATAATTTTTTTTTATAAGATTAAATTGATCATCTTTGAAATTAATTAATTCGAAAACTTAAATATTTGAATTAAAAAAATAAAGAAAATGGGTTCAAATCAGTTTGGACTTTGGAGAATGATTGGATAGTGTATGGTTATGAAGAACAACGACACAGGCCAATAGCATGGGTTGCGAACCTGACCAGTTCATTTCTACATCCACTCCAGTGGCCTGTACTAGTCCACCATTGCCTATCTGCATCCTGATTAACTAGTCAAGATTGATAAGACACTGAAACAGAAGGATAAATTGGGCAAATGATATGACTCAGTTAAAGCATCTCCTACAAATGACAAGTTCACCAATCAGGAGTCGACACCAGCATTGACTTGGAAGACAACATCCATATGGAACGACATGAGTGATGGATCCTGTTGATTATATCAGCCAAAACTGTCATGAAGATGACTACAAACTACAGGAATGAAACTTAAGGTGATTAGTATTTTTAGTCTGTTTGAAAGTTGTATATAGATAATTGCTTTCTGTCATATTCTACTGCCCATATAGCCCCATTCTTGTCACATTTTCAAGCATTTAGTGTGAAGACTATTCTTTCAAAAACACTGCAGAATCAGTAAACGATTTGGTTGAAGATGTCAGCAAAAGCATTGATAGATGGTTATAATCAAGCCATACACCACTAGGCAATGGGAAATAAGATGCTATATGCCAATGCATCTGAGTCATAGGACGATGCTACCTGTTATCAACCGTAAGAAAGTATGAATATGCAGTTCCCTTAATATGAGCAACCAAGGATTCAAGAAAGTGCCAAAAGATTTATTTATTTTCCTTGAACATGATCACTTAATTCTTTTCTATAAAGAACTTTTACCTTGAAGAATTAAAATTTTCTGACTTCCAATTTGGAAATGATCATCTGCTAGTCCACCAAAAGGTTAACATTTCTAAGATATAAATGTATAGAGATTCTGGGAGAATGCGTCATTTCACATCAGAATGGATCTTTGTTAAATATCATGACCTTGGACTTGATAAATGATAATAAAACATTATTGCTGAAACTTAGTTCCTTTATTTTTTGTTAGTTTTCTAGGTTCTAACATTGAAGATATATTTAGCCTTAATTTCCATGAGCAAAACCCATGTGATATGCAAATGAGCAAAAACAAAGGTATCAAGAGCCAGTTCATTATTAAACTAGTTCAAACTTATCATCAATGGTTTCTTCCTAATAACATTGGAGGCAATAGACATTTAAAATCCATGTAACAAGATTTTTGCTTGCAACATTAAACTATTATTCTTGACAATAGAAAAATTACATGTAACATTAAACACCTTATGTTGTTATTCTGAACATATAAGCCAAAATACATACCTTTAGGAAATATTGGAAAGAGTTTCTTGCCCTTTTTTTCAATGTCATTAAGATGTTGCATCAGCTTGCTGCTTCGGGGGGAAGAAAGAGTTGATATAATTCATGACAGGTTTACTTTTGATTTCCACGCTTCGAAATATGAATATCATAATGATATTAATAATTTGGAAGGATATCTACTGGTCTTCCTGTTTAAGAGAATTTATTTCCCTTTGGAATGTGCATAGACTAGATCAGGGCACATAAGCAAATCATCACTGAGCAGATTGTCAAAGATAAAAATAATATATATCATTACTGCACAATTAAGTTGTAAATAAATAAATGGCAAAACCACTCAAGAAAATGAAAAAAATGATAAAGGATATTAGCCAAGCACATATGAAGAACTCTAAAAGCCTTCATAAACTGGCCAACCACGCTACTGAAAATGCAATGTCCAGACAAGGTTGGTGAGTGGGGTAAGAAAGGCTATATGCTTCTCATTTTGATACTGCATTTCAGGATGAGAAATGGTAAATTCATCAACGGGCATCAACTTTGATTAGAGAAGTATAAGACATTGATGTAATGGAAAACAAGGGTTAAATCAAGAATGATTATGAAATTGAAGGTATAAGATGTGGATTGCCTTCCAATTTATAACCTATAAATAGTTATAGATCAAACTGTTGAACAGGTTGTCAGGGGAAAAACAGAAGATGCTTTCAACAGATAATTATAAATCAAACTTCCAATTTCTTCAACAGACCAAATGTGTAGCCAATATGTAATTTTTGTCCTAGAGTTACAAAAGAGCACCCTCAGCCACTGTGTATTAACTCCATTGTATGGGAATAAAACAGTCACCCCAGTCACTCACCAAGCTCTTAGTTTGCTAACTCTTCCTGAAAATTTAGAGGCTGACAAGGAATTTCCATAATTACCGAGACTAGCAATTCATATATTTTTGCATTCTCGTTCTTGGAACAAGTTTCTAGACCAACTATTTGAAGTCAACCACAACAATCTTATTCCTCAATTAAAAACTATCTAAATAATATCAATTGATTTTCAAGATTCAAGAGAAATCTTAAGTTCTATGAGAGCTTGCTAATATACATGTAAGGTTTTTCGAAAATTGAAAATATATTTCTTCATAGAAACAATAGTCCTTGTTATGTATATCAACGCAAGTCCAATTTCATAGCTTGACTGAGCCTAGATTATCGGAGCAATTGTAAGATGCTCCAGATGATGGACGTGATTGAAGTTTAAGCATCAGTTTCATTTACTCTGACAGTTATACTGCAATCGTTTAGAAAGTGATCGAACATGGAAAAATAATTGATAGAAGCACTTGAATATTGTTGCTGTATCACAGTATACATCCCCCTGACACATGGTTTTCATACTGTATCTCCAACAACGAGGTTGGCAAACGAATCAATGCTCTCGAAACAAGACAATAATACTCCTCTCAAACTAGTAGCAATAGCACTTGTAAGTTCTCGAAAACAAAGATCCTAACCTAACAACGATCCACTTAATCAACCTTTTCCATTTATGATATACATGACAGTGCCAGACAAAAAGATCCAAAAAATGTGCCCAAAGCACATATAAGATCAACATTAAGCAAAAGAGGCTTCCATAATAAATATGAGAAACGAATAGCAGGAAACCATGGCATAAAGCCCCTAGGAAACCATGGTTTTTTTTGCTGAGAGAGAAAAAAAGCACCCGGGGGTTGTCGCACAAGGGCCCTTCGCAGCTGAGCTCCGGCCACCACCACCGCCACCACCGCGAGCTCCGGCCTTGCATGAGCCCGATCTGAGACGGGACTCTGCAGCGGTGCAGCCTATTGGAGAGGGCCGAAGATGCACAACCAAGGGACAAACTCCCACAATGGAGCGACGAGGTCCGTCTCCGGCTCGAGAAAGGCCCCATCAGGCCCAATAACGGCCCAACTTTATTATTATTATTATTTTATATTTCTTTAATTTTTTAATTTTTTTTAATATCTTTTACATAATATTTTACTATTATAAAGCGAGGTACACGGAAATGTTTCGGAACTAACGGCATGATTTTTCAGCACATGATGCATTCAATTCATTTAACGAAGCAAGTGCGTTCTGGGCATCAAGTAGCACACCATTAAATGCTACCACGTGGACGGCTATGATGCCTCGCATTCCAAAGTACGCCTATTTATACGGATCCATCGCCTTAACGCCCTTTTTGTCGATTAGCCACTTCACACTAGACGCTTCTCGTAACGGTAACTCGATCGTCTCCTCCGCCGCTCACTACTGCTCCTGATCCGGGTGGCGCGGCCGGGAAACCCCCCAAAGATCGCCAGAAATGGCTTCGGCCTGCGTCAACAATGTATCTTCGCGGCCGGACTCCGCCTTCCTCGACTTTGCCGCACCTTGCCTCAGGGTCGCCTTGAGTCGCAACCTTGAAGTCGACCCAGAAGCCGCTGCCTCACAGTTGAACAGATCCATAGATCCAGATGATTCAGGCGAGGAACTTCCCGAGTTCGAGTTCCGTATTGACGATCCAGTCGTGATGCTGCCAGCCGACGAGCTGTTCTCTGACGGAAAGTTGGTTCCGCTCCGAACCGTGGCGGTGCAGCTGCCGGTGGAGTCCACCGACGAGAAAAACTTGTCGGAGATGGAGATGGTAACGGAAGTTCTACGATTGGATCCTTGCGAGAAGTCGTTCAAGGCGACGAGGAGCGCCAGCCGGTGGAGGGAACTACTCGGTTTCAAGAGGAACCATAACGCCAAAGAGGAGACCCATAAATCGACGTCTCCATCGCAAAAGGGTGAGGAGAACCATAAATCGACGTCGTCTCTGCAAAAGAGCCTGAACCCTAGCAGCAGATCTTTTCGCCGCCTCCTCCGCCACGCGAAACCATCATCTTCCGTAGATTCCTTCGCCACCGTTCCGTTCCTCCGCGACTCCCTCTCGGAACCGGCATCCATCTCTGCACGCCGCTCGCTCTCCTCCTCGTCCTCCTCCTCTGGCGCCGACCACGACGAGTTACCGCGGTTCTCTCTCGACTCCGAGAGACCGACCCAGTCACCGATTCTGCTCTCCCGAGCCCCGCCGGCGGTTCGACTCTCACAACCGAGGCGCGCCACAACAGAGCGGCAGCACCAGCCGGAGAGAGGGGAGCAGAGCCCGGTCAGACGCCGATCGGAGGCAGGACCGCCGCCGTTGGTGGCTTCAGTGGACAGCCCGCGTATGAACGCCTCGGGTAAGGTTGTGTTCCAGGGACTGGAACGGAGCTCGAGCAGCCCTGGTAGCTGCCAAGGGGGAAGCCACCGCCAACGGGTGAGACCATACCAGGGAATGGAGAGGTCCTACTCGTCCAATGTCCGGATCACACCGGTCCTCAACGTGGTCCCTGTGGGCTCGCTCCTGATCGGCTCCTCCAAGCCTGGCTCGGTGTTCGGCTTGGGCCAACTCCTGTCCCCCAGCAAGAACAGCGTTGGTGTCCGCAGAAACAAGATCGTCGAGAGAGACAGAAACCCTGAACAGAAACAGGCACTTCAGGTATCCTCTCAAAAACTAAACAACTAGCTACAAAATTATGTTCATTTTGGTACAATTTTCGTCGTGTATAATCTTTGATCTCGGTAATTTTAATTCAGTCAATTCTGTATCTTTACAACGATTGATTGCTGCAACTGCTTTGTTCAATTCATCAACACCCAACACTTCACAGAGATTGGTTTTCTGTTTTTTTATAATTTTTGCACGCGAGTCTGGTCGCGGACTCCGATGAGAACCTCGTCCACTGGGTGGACGCATGTGATGGGTTCAGAATCGAGTCAAAAAGTGGATTGATGTCGAGGGAGTGGCGAGGGCGCAGAGTCTGACGGGGGTCTTCTTTCTCGATTTTTAAAATGAGTGTTTCTGTGCCATGGGAGCAGGCTTTTCAGTATCCTGCACCTATTTGTAAGTCCAAGATTCCCTCGAGCCTATTTTCCTACGCAGCAATTCAAATAAAGTAGGATCATCCAAAAAAAAATATGTAAACAAAATAAATTTATCTGATTACACTTTCAGAACAACAAAAATAGTTAGTTCTGAAAGTGTAGCAACTAGCAAACATACTAGCATTAAAACTTTTTTTTTAAAGATAGTTTATCTTTTTTACTTTTAGTGATAAAGATCTTACAGTATGGACAGAGGTTTTGGAAAGTGAAAGATGATATACTAGCTGAATAAGATGATTATTAATTGTTGAGCGAGATTGTTTTTATCTGGGATCACCTCAAGGAAATAGTATTATATCTTTCTCAATTTAAGTATAACTTATGCCAGATAAATAACTCTTCTATTTGTCAGCCATTGAGAATTATTCATTAACATTTTTTTCTTGACAAACCATTTTTATATATGCCTGATTTGCCCATTGTAGGTCAAGTGTGATGAGTAGGCTTCTGATACCCATCCCTATTCATGGATCATACAAACTTTGGTCTGACCAGCTAGTTAATGCGGCTTGCAAATATGCAATCATCTGGCTCTGCCCCGAGTCCGACCCATTAATTTTTTTCTGTTTCCAAAGGGAAAATGATAGCAAAAGTTTGTCCTTTACTTGAAAGTTGGAGTTAGGTTAATTCAGGCTTTTGGTGCAGTAACTCCATTTCCAGTCGTTGCTTGATGGTGAATCATGGGTGGACTATTCGAATGAAATCTTTGTTTGAAAATGAATAATAAAAGCTTCACTGCCATTTTTTGAAATCAAAAGTAAAATTAATTTGTTTGCCCAACCATATAACTTGTTTGCTTCCTGCATTAATGGCAAGAAATCTTTTATTGTTTTTCTTCCAGTTGTCTCAAAGTTACTGCAAAGAAAAGAGTAATGCATCCATTGTGTTGGTTCCTTCAAACACCATAATTTGCCTTGAAGAAGTTCCCTTTTAATGGTTGTGCCAAGCACAAACTGCCAATCATCCATAAGATAGCTGGTAGAATGCTTATTTAAAACACTTTAGAAGTGAGGACCCATTGTCACTCTGGATCCCACTTATGGATAGGGGAGTTAAGGAGATAAATAAACAATGAGCAGTGCGCATAATGTCAATGGGACCTAGCACTGCCATCCGTCTCTTTCACACTTCCAAAATCAATCAAGAGAAACTAACAAATGCAATCAGGCCTTTCTCCAGTCAAGGTTTTTTCTTTAGTACTGTGATGGATCCAATATTGGGACACTCAGTCTCTGACCTCCTCCATCAAGAAGTCATGTCTCATACACTAGAGCAGATATGACATTTATAGAAAAGGTATCTTGGATGACAAGTGATGAGAATCACACTTGGGAAGGTAAGTCCATGCATCATGAGCATGAACTGATCAGGCTATGCCTTGATCTACTAGACTGAGATTTCTTCTTAATCTTCTGTGGTAGTTATTTAGTTAAATACTATTTGGAAATTTTGTTTAATTCGGCTGATTGATCTTGTCACATACAGAGAATATTTACAATTGCAGTTGTTTTTCATAGTTGCAATCCTTGAGCATCAAGATAGCAAGTTAACCAAGTAGTTTGTACAATGAACCTTGTTTTGTAGCATTTTCTATATATTGAAAGCTAAGGTATAACTACAGTCTAGATGGCATTTATGTATTTGCTCACTAAGAACACCGGCCTAACAAAAGCATCTTTAACAATCATCACTAGGAACTACCTATTGATGTTTTTCGGAGGAGCTCATTCAGGCATTTTATTTAGCTACAATGTGGTACTATATCAACTACTACAAGTTTCTTTCCTGCATTAGCTTAAATCGAGCCTGTGAAAATGGTGAATTGGGTAAGAACATACGACGAGTTTTGATTGATGGGATGTTGTCGTTGCCTCATAATTCCCTGGTTTTTGTAGGAGAAAATGAACCTGTGATACTTGAAGTTTGAACTGCATGATGCATCAAAGGAACACCTGGAAGCATCAACTGCTAGAGAATGAATTCTAGACCTGAACTTGCATTTGGAGTGACTTCAAATATCCATTTGTCTCTGAATGAAGGTAGACAAAATCAAAGCCTGCATTCGCAAATAGCAATGGGGAAAAACCTAGAGATATCGAAAAATTCAACAATGGGGTATCGTCATCGGTAATTTCATTCCATAGTTCCTAAGATAGCAGTCTTTGAACAGGAAGCAGAGTGTTTTAGTAGCCGAGATTGTTCTCTCTCGCATATGGAAAGATTTGTATGTTTTAGTAGGTTTACTTATAGATCTTTTGATAGTGCATGACATGAATTTAAGTTATTTTGAACTATAATCAAATTTTGATTCTGTTCAAATCTTGAACAATTTGAATTAAACTCGATTTGGAATTTTATTTCGAACTGTTTGTTTGATTTGAATCAAAATTATTTATATTTTTGAATTTTGAATTTAAATATTTTATTATTTTTATATTATTTGATTTGATTCGATTTTATTTATATCCTTATGTTTTATTTGAGAGGAGGTGATGGAAAAGTAAATAAAAAGAATTTAATTTTAAATTTTATTTGGAAAAAAAAGATGAGTGGGGACGACAACAGGAAAAGCATGCGGATTCAACAAGTAGGATTACAGTTATCGGATCCCGATAAAAAACTGAATCCGGTTTCTTAGATTTTGGATTTCGGTGCCTTGAAAACAGCATCCGAACCCGAAGTGGAATTTCGGATCGAATTACAGGAAATAGGGCTGCTCCTCGCTGTTCTCCCTTCTCGCCCGCCACTTGCGCCGCCTTTCTCACCGCCCGTCGCCCCTCTTCTCCGTCGGCTCTTCGTTCCTTCACCCTCTTGTGCCCCTTCCCTCCGCCGCTCGAGCTCTTCGTCGTTCATTTCTCACCTTCCGCGTGCACATAGCGAGTTCCCGCTGCTCACTTTGCTCGCGCAATTTGAATATTTGCTGGTAAAATGCTGCAACTTCTCGCGACCATCGTCTGTAACGCGGTCAGTACCGGCGTTGTCGACGAGCCGTTCGTGTTCTCTCTCCACTGGTAAGAGACGGATCTCTCTCTTCTCCTTCTATCTCCTTTCCGCCCTTTTTCTGGATGTCTAGGGACAGCGTCGTTGCCCTGATGCATTCGTATCTTTTAACTAGGGCTTGTAGATTGCTCTGCTACGTTGTGCTATATTGTGTTCATCCAATCTCTTATCGTCGTTTGCATTTGATTCTTTGCCTAGATTAGTGACAACCATAAATCGAGTAGGTAGTGGTTTGATTAGCTATTCTAACAGAGTTACGAGTTCAGATTCGTCATGAATTTGCAGGTATACCTCTGTATGTGTGGCATTGCTTGGTCTAGAATATTGACGTTCATCTTGATCTGGCCTTACCTTTATTATTGCAGTGAAGAATGATGTTAATTGTTATCTGGACTGACTTCTATTATTATACTGGACAATGATGTTCTCTAAGATTCATCATGGTGGTTGAATCAAGCTATGATCTTTGTGTTACATAGAGGTGATGTTTTTGTCACAAGGCAACAATGATTATAATTTCTAAATTGTACTGTAGATATTAATTAACAGTTAATTGGTGAAATCAGTGGTTTGAGTAACATCTAATGTCTATTTAGTATTTAATAACTATAGCTAATAAATAACATCAGTTTAGTTATTAGAGACTATTCAACTAAACTAAAAGTATAGCAAACAACCTATTCAATCCCTGCTTTGTGCCTTGGTTTCTCCTTCAACCTCCTGCTTTTGCGCCTTGGCCTCCATTATTGAGTGTCTATCACTGCTACCAATCTCTGCATCACGTTTGACTTCGCTAAGAGCTCTTTTTCCTAGCTCCAGCTCATGTATGGGTTTACTGCAAACCAAAGGCTTAAAATGCTGTAGATAGGTGTTCCCTTATCCATGTTTAGCGCAAGTGGGGATGCAAGTACCAGGAGGTTGGATGGACTTTACCTCTAAACTTCTTTTGAACAAGTTTCATGTGTTGATCCTAGTGCGTCATATAATTTGTTGCACAATGACTCTGCATATCTAATGGGTTTTCAAATGTATTCCTGAATGCTTTAACTACAATTTTTTATTTACTTGTTGTGTTTGATTACTGTTGCACTAACATGCCTAATTTGCTTCCATTGCAGAAGTCGTTTGCATCCTTTCTTGTGACTATTTTAGAATGGCGGAATGATGTAGAACTTTGGAAATTAATATTTGTGGCACATGATTCCATATAATTGTGTCCTCCATCTCAAATGCACAGTAAGAAGATCTATCGTTTATCTTCCATGTTTAGCATTCTATCATCAAATTGTTGAATTTGGTGGGGAAGAATTGGTGCCAGCGGTATGGTATAGAGCTGCCTATGCTAAGATAATCAAACTATCACCTGTTCTGAAAGATTTGAAGCAGATTGATGGTAAGCTCATAAATAGAAACGACAACTCTGTCATTACTGATGACTATGTTATCAGCCACAACCGGTTGTTCAATTCCATTGCCAAAATGTTCGTCAGACCTATCTCATTGCAGTTTTCTCGAAATAACACTAATGTGCAACCTGTAGGATTTTCATCTCCAGTACTTTTCAGTAAGACCAGTGAAAGAGATTCAATCATTGTAGATTCACTTACAAAAATCTGTGATTTCCTCAATGTGTCTGTTCAAAAGAGGAAGTTTGTTCGTTTGGCAGTGTGTCCACAAGTTACACAGCACCATATATGGAAGGGAGCGCTTGAAGAGATCCTTGGAAACTTAAAGCAAGAAATGCACTTCTTGCCATGCTGTTCAAAAGATTTTCAGATGAGTGAGCAGATACTCTCCAACTGTGTCAAGTTTTTGACCGAAATCAAGGACCCATCAAGTTATGTCTCTCCATCTTGGATGCGACCAGCCCCTTTGAACAAGGTCGTGAAGCCACAGCCTTCACGCAAATGGGAAGAACTGCTCGAGATGATAGATGATCTTCTAAATGTTTTGCGAAAAGAGAACAACTTTGCACATCATGTATCAAGGCTTGAAATGATGAAAAAGGGATTGTGCCAGATCAAAGACATCATAGTCGAGAGAGATATTACTCACAAAGAGGTTCGGCGGCAGGATTGCCTTCTCCAAAAAAAGTTAACAAAAAGTTTAGGACACTCATCCAAGTGTTTATTTATTTTGTTACAATATTATCTGCACGGAACTGTCAGAGAAATCGAAATTGAGGTTTGTGGAGGGCTTCACTGTTACGGTGGCAAAACATATTTGTCCATGGGAAAAATTTTACCTTTCTCCGACGAAGAGTCAATAATGAGTGGAATCATGCAACTGAACAAAGTCCTGAGCGTATTCAAGTTTGTGTGGGAAACAGCAGCCATGGAAGGGGTCTTGGAGCTGCAAGGGCATGTCTGGTGCCCAGATGTCGACGAAAGGTCTCTCACCTACAGAGGCAATCTGTATTACTTGCATGGCATAAGGTTTTCCTCATCCTTCTAATGAAGTGAAGAAATAGCCCTTTCCACCATGATAAGGTAAAATAAGTTAAACTATCAACTTTCTTTCAGTATCTTCACTTTTATTGCTCTAGTGCATCTCTTGTTATACAGTATTTAATTATCTTTTTATCCAGTATTATTGTATTTGGAGACACAAATTGCTTTTTTTTATAATATATATATATATATATATATATATATATAGTGAAATAATCTTCCATATCTAATAAGCTCACTACAACCACAACTTAGGAACAAAATCTTAGCAATTTTTGCATCTGCTTTCTCTTCCCCAATCTCCTTCCTCCAACTCACCTTGTTGTTCCCCACCTTATCCTTTCCCTTCCCCACTCATATCCTTGTCCTTTCTTCTCTCTTTATCCTTCACAGTTGTACAAAGGAGAGTAAAGAAGGGAAGGAGAAGGAGCAACTCCCATGGCTTCTCTATCCTCCATCCCTACCCTCTACAAATTCCTCTCCCCGACGACACCCAAAGCTCTACCCTCTAAGCCTCGCCTCACCATCTCTTGCTCCTCCCTCTCCCAGCACCCGCATGGAGAAGACGACTCCTCTGTCACCTCCTCCCTCAAGACCTTCTCTGCTGCCCTCGCCCTTTCCTCCCTCCTCCTCTCCTCTGCTACTGCCCCTCCCCCTGCAGTCGCCGACATTGCTGGCCTCACACCATGCAAGGAGTCCAAGGCCTTTGCGAAACGTGAGAAGCAGTCGATCAAGAAGTTGGAGAGTTCGCTGAAGAAGTATGCGCCGGATTCGGCACCGGCCCTTGCCATTAACGCGACCATCGAGAAGACAAAGCGGCGATTCGAGAACTACGGCAAGTTTGGCCTCCTTTGTGGCTCCGACGGACTGCCCCACCTTATCGTGAGCGGTGACCAGCGACACTGGGGCGAGTTCATCACCCCTGGCATCCTCTTCCTCTACATTGCCGGTTGGATCGGGTGGGTTGGCCGGAGCTACCTGATCGCCATCAGGGACGATAAGAAGCCCACCATGAAGGAGATCATCATCGATGTTCCACTTGCCACCAGGCTGCTCTGGAGGGGCTTCATCTGGCCCGTCGCCGCCTACAGGGCGCTGGTCACTGGCGAGCTCATCGCTAAAGACGTCTGATTCCGTCCCGTGTATGAAGGTGAGATGAATTAAGATGGTTCCTTAATCATTGATTTCAGTAGCTCCAGGTTATCTCTTTTCCTCTATTTCAACTCCAAACATGATCATTTTGTTTCTATTTTCCAAATCTGCTACTGAATTCAGTAAATAGAACAAAAATCCTAATGAGATTGTTGTTTTTTGTCGCTTGCATGATCCAGTTTGGTGCATAAGGGAAGGCTGGTCGCTCAATCTAGTTCCATAATCAAAGAAGGCTGTGCAGAATGTTTTGTATTCGTTCCTGTATCTGTAATTTATGTCTGTAATTTTCATGTTTTAGAAAGCCAACTGAATCATGCTTGAACTTTTCCCTTTTCACCTCCATATCTACCAGTAAACAAACCTGTTTTTTTTTTTTTTCCATTTGCGTTAATTTTAACTTCGATCTATGCAAAAAGCGAAACGTTCGCCCTGAGTCCTCTCGTCAGTGCGTCCCACGACCTCGATCTATCCACATTGTGGCAACTATGCAAGGGGGTTTGTCGGCAAATGAAAGAATACGATGCAGAAACCATTATCTATCCAGAAAATAATTCAGCTTTCTTCTCGTCCACTGAATATATGGATCATAAAATTTTGATTAAATTAAAATAACTGATCTAATTAATCTAATTTTAAATTTTGTTTTTTTATAAAAAAAAATCTTGATTATTTTGATTGATTATAAAATTTAAAATTTAATTAAATTGATTAAATAAAATTGTCAACCGTTGATTCATATATTATGATTAGTCGATTATGGATTCAGATTTGTGAATTTTGAGTGAACTGTTAATCGAATATAGTTTTAATTTGTTTGATTTTAATTGTAAATTTTGATTGATTTGGTTTGTCAACAAAAATTGATTAATTTGATTTAGATTTTCTGTCGGTTCCGTTTTAATAGAATGCTCCTTAATTGCAGCAATGATCAATCTCCAAACCCTAAAATGATGACTCATTTGAGAAACTTATGCATGTGTTAACAGACATTTAAATTTAACACTTTTTCATAATTTACCATGTTTATGGTATCATAATCTCTCTTTAAAATTTAACGTGTTCATTAAGGTTCCAAGTCGAATTGATAATTGGCCCAGGATTTAATGTGGTGATAAAAGAGAGTTTCTTTTCTAAGTAATTAAGATTTAATTCTCAAATACTGATGTAGAGCATTCAGTAGTAAAATTAATTTATATTGTTTGATATACTTATATTTTTCTTCGAGCTGTGACAAGAAAAAAATAAAGCTATCAACCTCCCTTTTAGATCGATCGAGACTACTAACAAAAAAGATGATCAATATGTAGACTCCTAACGTAATTGTGCTCTATTCGAAGTCTGGACGAGAAAGAATCGATTTTTTAATGTCATCAAAATTTTAGATTTAGTGTTTTAATATTTTCTTTTATCTGTTTTAAATTTGTAAGATTAATTTTATTTTCTAAAAATTAGGTTAATTTTTTTATAAAATTAAATTTCTTTTCTAAAACTTAATTTAATTTTTTTTAGATTAGTTTTTTTTTTCTGTTATGATTTTTTTTATTTCTTAGGCTATTTAAACAGGGTTAATCTCTTGTAAAAAAAATATATTAAGTTTGGATGTTGAGTTTGGTTGTGATTTGAATAAAATTTATTTTTCATTTAAATCTAGAGGCGACTTCTCTTTATTGACGAATCTTCTTCTTCTTACTTTTCTCTATAATTTTTTTTCGAACGTCGCACTTGAAGATTTCTTTCCTACGCCAGATACATATTTATTATGATTGAATTACTAATGAAATTAAAATATCACATCAAAAATTATTATATTTTTTAAATTTATTTAATAGGTAAAATATTCATCTCAAGATTAGTTGGATTATAAAATTTAGGTATCTAATAAAAAATTTTAAAATAAAACTGATGATGTTCATTAATTTTTCTGTGATATTAATTATCACAATCAACTTAATCGAGAGAAACTAATTGTTGCCTGAAGGCAGGTGCCATAATTAAATCTTTAATAATAGATCAGATCTTTAAAATTTAAGATTGAGTAATATATTGTATGAGAGATTTTCTCATATTAATTAATAATTAATAGTGAATTCGAAAACGTTATGTCAGATAAGCCTATATTTTTTCATTTATCCAGATGGCCCAAGAACTAACTCCCACCGGCGGCGGACTGAGAGCTCCCACCCGACGAGCGCGATCTCCATTTTTCTCTACGTCGACGGCGTAGGCGTGGAAGACGACGCCTTTCTCGAGGCAGATGGGCCACCCGATCTCCTCCAGGGATTGCACACGACGCCGATCTCGTCGCTGACGGCCATGGCGGAGACGAGGGCGGTGTCGGGGCGGAAAGGGGAGGTCGGTGACCTGCTGGAACTGGCGGCGGCAAGGAATTGAAGACGCACGTGGTCGGTCTCGCCGGCGAAGGTGATCACGTGGCGTGCGCATGAAGCCGTTGACGAAGATGTTGTTGGACTATGTGGATCATATTGATGAGGGCCA
>JBBUKS010000113.1:8420259-8431807 GCA_038050645.1 Hedychium gardnerianum | reverse complement strand
ATAGAGTTGTACTATCCAAGAAGGAATATTTGTGGGAAAGGGTTATGTATCTTATGGGCTTTTCAAACTCAATGTAATGACCATTAGACTTAAGATAAATAATATTGAAAGTTCTTCCGCTTATATGCTTGAGTCTTCATATTTGTGTTATGGTTGACTAAGACATGTTAACTACGATATGTTGCGTATATTAATAAACATGCAAAACATACCTACATTCCACCTTGACCCGAAACACAAGTGTGAGATTTGTGTTGAAGCTAAAATAACAAGGTCATCCTTTTAACATATTGAAAGAAGTAACAAATCAGTCGGTCTAATCCACACCGATGTGTGTGACCTAAAAGGTACACCGACACGTGGTGGGAATAAATACTTCATTACTTTTGTAGATGATAACACAAAGTATTATTATGTGTATCTTCTCAAAAGTAAAGAAGCTATAGAAAAATTCACTCTCTATAAGAATGAGATTGAAAACCAACTTAATAAGAAAATTAAAGTGATTTGAAGTGACCAAGGCGATGAATATGTATCACTGTTCGCTAAGTTGAGTGTTGAACATGTAATCAAACACAAAACAATAGCTCCTTATACTTCTCAATAAAATGGAGTTGTTGAGTGAAAAAATCACACTCTAAAGGAGAAGATGAATGCTTTTCTATTGAGCTCTGGACTGCCAAAGTTCATGTGGGGGAAGCTGTGTTAATAGCTAATTATCTTTTAAATAAGATGTCCCGAAAGAAAGTAGAGAAGAGCCCTTATGAGTTATGGAATGAAAGACAATCATCCTATAAATATTTGCGAATGTAGGGGTGTCTCGCTAAAGTTTTGGTGCATGATCCGAAAAGAATTAAGATAGGACTAAAAACTATTGATTGTATCTTTATTGGATCTACACATAACAACAGTGCGTATTAGTTTTTGGTATATGAGTCACAAATACCGGATATATACAAGAACTCGATAATAGAATCAAAAAATACTTCGTTCTTCAAGCATGTGTTTCCGTATAAGACCCAAGAGGAAGTAAATTTCTTAAAACAGGCATATGAAATACAAGAGGAAGAAGAAAATGGTGAACCAGTCGAGGTTGAGCTTAGACGAAGTATAAGAGCTCGGGTGAAAAAATCCTACGGAACAAATTTATCACTTTCATATTGGAAAGTGAGCCCCAAAGTTACTCATAAGTAGTAAGCTCTTCTGATGGACCTCACTAGAAAGAGATAATTGCATCTGAGATAGACTCTGTCTTGCAAAATCACACTTGGGAACTTATAGATCTTCCTCCGGGAAGTAAACCACTAGGTTGCAAGTGGATCTTCAAAAAGAAAATGAAATCAGATGACACGATTGATAAGTACAAAGTCAGATTAGTAATTAAAGGTTACTGACAATGAGAATGCTTTGATTACTTTGATACGTATTCTCCGGTGTCGGCAATAACTTCCATTAGAGTATTATTGGCTATCGCCGCTCTATGAAATCTGGAAATACATCAGATTGATGTAAAAATAGCCTTTCTAAATGGAGATTTAGAAGAGGAAATCTACATGGAACAATTTGAAGGATTTTCTTTGCTATGATAGAAAAATAAGGTTTGTAGATTGGTAAAGTCGTTATATGGTTTGAAACAAGTACCAAAGCAGCGACATGAGGAGTTTGACAATGCCATGAAGGAATGTGGATTTAAAATCAATGAATGTGACAAATGTGTCTACATGAAAGCCACAGAGAATGACTATGTCATTTTATGTTTTTATGTAGATGACATACTACTTATCATTGGGAGCAATGATAAGATAATAAAATTCACAAAAGATATGTTGAACTCAAGATTTGACATGAAAGACATGGGCCTACCTGATGTGATTCTTAGAATCAAAATTCTTAGAACAACAGAAGGACTTATTCTTAGTCATTCCTACTACGTAGACAAGATTCTTGACAAATTCATCAATGGTGATTCTGCGTTAGTACGAACGTCGATAGATACAAGTCAACATCTATGGAAGAATCAAGGAGAAAGTATCTCTAAGATCGAGTGATTGAAAGTCTGATATACTTGATGAGTTGTACATGATCAAACTTAGCCTACGCAGTTAGTAAACTGAGTAGATACATGAGTAATCCCAGTGTTGAGCACTGGAAAGGGATAATAAGAGTACTGAGGTACTTGAAGTATACTCGTGAATATGAACTGCACTATATAAGATATCCTGCTGTGATCGAAGGATATAGCGATGCAAGTCAGATATCAAATATTAAAGACTCGAAGTCTACAAGTGGATATGTATTCACTTTGGAAGGTGCACCCATTTCTTGGTAATCTTCTAAGCAAATTGTAATAATCAAATCCACGATGGAATCTAAATTTGTAGTTCTTGACAAATGTGGTGAAGAAGTTGAATGACTACGATAATTCTTAGAAGATATTCCTAGATAACCAAAGTCGGTGTCGGTAATTTGCATACATTGTGATAGTCAATCAGCAATTGTCTAGGCACAGAGACATCTGTATAATAGTAAGTCTAGACATATACGTCATAAACACAATACTATTAGACAACTACTCTCAACGGGAGTTATCACTGTTGACTATGTGAATTCAAAGGATAACCTAGCGGATCCACTAATCAAAGGATTAAATTGAGAGTTAGTTGCAAGCTCATCGCGAGGGATGTGTTTGATGCCGATAAGAAATATTGGTGTAAAAAAAACCCAACCTATGCAGATTGGAGATCCCAAGAACTAGGTTCAAAGGGACAATCTAACTGCACCTACAAAGTTGCTCACTGTGAGAGGGAACAACCCAATGGATCGGTGAAGGATGGAGGTTAAGCACATAACTTTTAATGATCCAGTAGAGTAATGTGGACTACTCTAGAGGGATCACCTATGTGGGAAAGAAATGAGGCTGCTTCGAAGAGAATTAGAGGCACAATTCTTAGTGCTTCTTACAGAACCAGGCGTGTTCATGGCCAAGAATGAACACACTCATGAGAAATGAGTTGTGTCAGATAGAGTCCTAGGTGAGATATGTTAATGCTTATGCAGACGATAGTAAAGTTCAAGGACATCGTGTCTACTGTCAGCCAATAAGCAAATAGATCTTCACAAGGAAAGGTTCAAAGGGTAAAACCTTCCTATCATATACTAAACTCAACTATTGAATGCTATCACATACCCTGTTTTCCATTCATATGGGGGATTGTTGGAAATGTGAATGAAAGAAAGAGGTGGAGAAAAATAAACTCCATTGTGCATGGGTTTAGTCCCACATAGAGAGTTTCTTGTCTCTATGGTTGGTTTATATTATTGCACATGCATGTATAATGTGAACAAATGCGTGGGGGTGCAAATCTAGGGCCCGGATTGCACTGAACCAAGTTGACTCGTGTGCGAGCATGACCTATGCGCACCGAATGTCAGATCGATCGAGGCAAAATTTTCCCAAGTGGATGACCAAAGATTTTGCCACATGAATAATCTTTTGCTCAAATGTATAACGGATGAATTAAATGAGATTAATTCATATTCATAATTGGCATTAGAAATGGCTGATAAGTAAATGACTGGCGAGTAAAGGCATTGAATGCTCTTTATTCAGTCATTTATTACAGCCAAGGGTGGACGCTCTTATATAAAGAGGTTGTACCCTGGGCAGAAGAACACATGAGCTAGTACAAGATATTTTCTTTCACCTTCGTTCCTTCAAAATCTTCTCTCTGCCGTGCATTTTCGCTCGATGGTTTATCCGTGATAGCACTTGGGTATATTCTCAGTTTGTCGTGATCCACTAGTACTTAGTGGCGATCACGGTCTGTCGTTGTATCCTGGGAAACAGATGACTCGAGAAAACCTCGAAGCACAATCGGAGGTGGGGCGAATCTTTTTAAAGGAAATTACTTGATAGCAGGCCTCGACATCTTCTTTTCCCGACTCAGTGTTCCACTCGGTCGGGGACGTTTTTCCTGACTCGGAATTCCACTCAGTGGGGACGTTTTTCCTAACTAGGAGTTCCACTCAGTCAAGGATGCTTCTACTCGACTCGGGGTTCCACTCAGTCAGGAACGCTTCTTCCCGACTCGGTGTCTATTTGGGGAGCAATAGAGTCCTGGAGTATTATTTTTCCGAATCAACTTTCGACTCGATTCCCTACTCGGAGGTTTCTGTTCCCGACTCGGAGTCTTCACTTCTTGACTGAAGGAAGCATCCGGGTACTTCTGCTTCCTGACTAAAGGAACCGCTCGACGGACTCTTCTCACCCCGACTCGACTCCCAACTCAACTTGGCTTCCATTCTACTTCTCGACCGAAGAAAGCATTCGAGTACTCGCATCCGCTTGGGGGCACTCGACCGAACTAGCCTCACTGGCAACCTAAGATTATCCGTTCATGTCATCTCGACAGATAAATTGAAGTTGTTCTTGTGTAATTTCAATTCAACTATAATTTTTTAATATCTTCGACAGATTGTCCAACAAAAAATAACAATTGAAGTTATTAATCTATAACCATGGTGTTACCACCTCTTGGTCATAACCACCATTTTTAAGAAGCATGCTCTCTTCAACTTTCTTGTAAAAGCTTCCATAAGATTGGTATTTGACTTGTCCACATGGCTCAAATATTCCTCAGCGGGAGGATAATTACCCCTGTTGTAGGAAATAACATTCAGCACAAACATTCCAATATAGCATGCAAGGCAACACTCAAGTACTCTTCAGATAACTTGATAAATGGGTTGAAGAAGTGTCGATTCAAATAAACAATCTTATACAGCAAACAAGGCTATAGAATTTGCCTTGCTGAAAAAATAGCACCCCAATTTAGGTTGGCTTTGTGCAAACACCTTACCAAAATGAATTACAAATGACAGTCTTTAGTATTTACCATACAAAAACTGGTATTGCTTTTCAAACAGTTTAACTGCTCTAGTTAAGGAGACTTTTATTACTCTTAAAAAATAAAGTGAATAGAGCCCAGTTAGATTTTCAGTGAAATTATATATATATTTTTTAAAAAGCAAATAGCTATAGAATATAGATTACGTAGGTATACTAATTTTATAAAACATAAATAGTATATGATCTGGTCTAAGAACGTCGATGAATGACTCACTGATAAGTTGGTGTTTATGTTGATTTTATCATCGATCGTCAGGTAACAAAAAGAGTTAGGGGAGGGGCCCACGTACATCCACCTGAGAAATGTTGAAAAAGAACGGTTAGAATAATGGTCATGGGTTCTTAACATAGTCACTATGACGCTCAAATCAGTTGAGGTAGAATGAATAAAATGAATAGTAGTTAGGATTTCTGAAAATATATGTGCGTGTACCTTTGCCTGCAGGGGCAGAGAGACTTTTATAGAGTTTCTCAACATGGGGATCCACATCCTATCTCTCTCCCATATCTTCCGTATCTCCCGCGGCGTTTACCCCATTTATTAAATATTTACTCGGAGTAAATAGTCATACTTCTCACGTTCTCTGTAAGATAACGACTACATTGCCCACGTCCTCTGCTGGCAACGATTATCGATTATAAGTTGTACGAAAAGTTTTACGGAAGCTAAAGGATCATGAGGCATCAGGGGAGTAGGGAGAAGCTAGGAGTTCTAGGAGTCGAGGGCCACTGGTAGCCGGGGGCTACTAGTAGTCGGGAATCCCAGGAGCCGGGGGCCACTAATAGCCGAGAGTCCTAGGAGTAGAGGGCTATTGGTAGTTGGGAGTCATAGGAATCGGGGGCTACCGGTAGTCGGGAGTCTCAGGAGCCAGGGGTTGTTGGTATCCGGGAGCCCAAGGAGCCGGAGGTTGTTAGTAGCCTTCTTTGACTACCACCTCCACCTTTTTCTTGACTTTCTCACCACGTGACACTTCTCTAGTTACTTTCCGTATCACATGTCTCCCCTTCAAATCTAGTCGAAAGAGGCATAAGTCCGACTGATTTGACTATAGTGTAGTCAATTAGGACCGGCTATTGTATCCAAGTGGTGATTTCCTAGACTTGACCTGAGATTGTGCTTTAAATACGTGATTTGCCCCTTTAAATGCAGTCGCGCACGCCACGCCTTTTGAATGACGTGTCATGCTTAATCTTCCTTGGTCTCCGAGTTAGGGGGTACGTCAGCATGTATCCGAGGTTATGTCGCATTAATGCGATATAATCGTTTGCGAGGAAAATGAAATGTCGCCGAGATCATAATGATTACGAAGATTTGGCTTTACTCTAACGCTTGATCTGACGGTTGTAAATTCCCTCCCTCCTTGATGATGGCAGACATCCAACGATCACAGTTGAGCCGACGCAATATATATAGGTTAACAATGGGTAACCCTTGTCTTCATCACGTGATTTCTCCCTCTGTGTTCGCCGCCTTTGTCTTCTTCATCTCCGAGCATTTTGGTCTGCTTCTCTTTGTAAGTTTTCCATTCAGTCTCCTTCCCTTCTCCATTGCTTGCTATAAAAAATGGATGTTGGTCCTTCTTCGTCTCCTTGGTACAAGTCAGTAGAGTCTATTTTCACTAGTGGGACCTTAGATAAGCTAAGGACCACCTACAGGATTCCAGTCGACCATCATTTGATGCTTCCAAATGGTAACGAACATCCAGACCGCCCTCCGCCAGGGTTCGTGACGTTCTTCAGGGACCAGCTGATGAACAGGTTGTGATTCCTCATTCCTCCTTTCTTTGTAAAGTATCCCAATACTTTCGTATTTCGTTGTCCCAACTTGGTCCGAATTCCTTTCGAATTTTAACCGATGTCTTTATTCTTTTTCATCTATATCGCATTCCCCTCCCCCCCCCCTCGAGTCTTCCATTACTTCTTCTACCTGAAAAAGATGGATGATGGGGTTTTTTTCTTTTTCGCCAGAACCGGTATCCACCTCCTGAAAGGTTTCCCCTCTTCGCACAAGGGGTGGAAACCCTATCTTTTTAATGTAAAGCCCCCAAGCCCGGTAACCTGGCCAACTCGCTAGCAACCTCAGCTACTCGAGTCGCCCATCTTGAAGAACGATCAATTGGAGAGGGGTTTCCTCCACGCTTCCGAGACAGTAAAGGATTTGAGTTTTGATAGCAAGCTTCTGCTCGAGGAGGAGTTGCTACATCTATTCAGGCTGAGTTCCATCCTGACTCTCCTTCGGCTTAATTTGGTAAGATGTTATACATTGCATATTTTTGATATCTAACTGAAGGTTTTGTTGTTGTTGCAGACGACACCATGCTGCAAGCATCATTGAACAAGGTGACCAATTTGATGACATATGACATGGAAGTTTGTCTGGTCGAGATCGTCAACTTGACCAAAGAGGACGTGCGTCTTCAGGGGGGACATCACAGGCTCCTACATCGACTCCAAGAGGGGTGGCCGCCCCCTATTGCAATTTAGCTAGCTATGAAACTACCAATAATAGCTTCCTCCGGTGCAAAACTAGTGACATCGGAGGAGTCAGAGACTCCTCTGAGAATAATGAGGAAGAGACGTCGATCCCTGTCACGCCCTGTGGACCTGTCGTCTCCTCCATCGGGCCAAGTTCTGATTCCATCATCGGGGGCTCGAACCTCGACTTCCCCAGTGAACCCAATGAGTTTTCGAGCTTGGGCCTGCACTGATAGAGGCCTTATGCCCTTACTGGTCCAGCTTCCAGAGTCATCTACTGAGTCAGGAGACTGTCCTATCGAGGGTGATTTGAGTCTTCCACAGGCTGAAATACCCTCGCTCGAAGACCAGACCCTGGCTTCACCAATAGGCGGGGATCGCCTGTGCCTACGAGGCATCCTGTCTCGCCGTCCTCTCTCTCACTCCCCGGGCCATCGGGCGGGCAAGGAACCTGTCCCCATTGTAGAGGAGACCTCTCATGTGCAAGAGACTTCTGGTAACTGCCGACTAGAGGTTATTTTTCATGGTCCTGTGGTGGCCAAATGGATGGCTGGAGAGGAGATGGCTGGGGGCATGTTTTTTAGGGCTTTGGCTGAAAAGCTACTGCTAACCGGGGTCGACCATATGTCCAAGCTAATGGTGTTCGACCAGCGATTTGGTGAGCTGTGGCGGGAAAATCGAGAAATGACTGCCCATGTGGCGGAGTTGGAGGCGAGATTTGACCTGACTCTATCCCCAAATCTTGTGACCGCCCTTCGGGCGAAGGTGGATGAAGCATGGGCAGAGACTGCTCGTTTGAAGAACTTGATTGTTGATCCCGCCACTGCTCAAGTGGATCTAGCCCAAATGAGGAGAACAAATGCAGACTTGACCGTGGAAAATATCCAGGCGGCACATAACCTGAGCACAGAGAAGTGTCGGGGTGGATGCCCTTGAGGCCGAGATCAAAGCCTTGAGGTCAGAAAGGGGGATGATGCGGAAGAAATTGAAGAGGAAGGCGGCGATGATGAAGACCGCTGTAGAGATCCGGATGAAGAGGCTGGAGGAGGCGAGGACCAAGGCGGCTATAACTCAAGCCGATTCGAAGGCTAGCCAGGGGGTGCTCAGGTCACTGAACGTGGAGCTGAGGGTGACCCGTGCTGAAGTTGAGTCAACCAAAGCACTGGCGGCGACTCGACTGCAGGAGGTAGAATCCCTCCGCTCTGAGATGGAGGCCAAGGCTGAAATTGAGACCTCCTGGCGGGTAGATTTGGAGTCCATAAAAAAGGACTCTCAATCGATCTGGGCTTTGGCAGAGGCCCGGCTATAGGAGCTAGAAGTTGCCCATGTATGGTGGAGGATGCTAAGGCCGAGGCAGGGACTTTAGAGGCATCTCGGAGAAATCAGGCCGGGAATATCAGGCTCCAAGAATATCAGGCCGGGAAGGACACACGCTGGGCTGTCAAGAAGGAGTTCTTGCGCTCGGAGAAATTTTATGACTTGATTGCTCTCCACCTTGTCCGGATGGTGCAACATGGTATAGACGACACCCTCCGATAGCTGTAGGATGGTGAACATCTACCGGCTGGCACGCCTCTTCCTCCTATCAGTTGAAACTAGATCACAGACAACCTCCCCGTCGAAGACGTAGCCGATTTAACTTGATAATATGTAATGCTTATGTAATGAACTCTCCTTTTGATGGGCTCCTGCAATGTAATAAAATTTTGTTGAGCTCATGCAATGTAATGAACTTCTATTTTTGTTGTCAGAGCCACATGAATCTTGACCCGACCATGCCACAGTCGAGGGAGGTTGGGCCCTGAAAAAGATAGAGCGATGCGATATATGCTCGACCCTTGGGCAAAAGGAAGGTTAATATCGCAGCCCGAGATCTCGACCCCGACTATGTTCGAGTTGAAGGAGTTTGAGCCCTGCAAATGACAGGGAGATACGATATATGCTCAACCCTTTTTGCAAAGGGGAGGTTGATATCGTAGCCGATGGATTTCAACCCAGACCATGCCACGGTCGAGGGAGATTGGGCCCTGAAAATGATGGGGAGATATAATATCGACCCTTGGGCAAAAGGAAGGTTGATATCACAGTCGGGATCTCTACCCCGACTATGTTTGAGTCGGGGGAGTTGGAGCCCTACAAACAACAGAGTGATATTATATATGCTCGACTCTTTTTGCAAAGGGAGATTGATATCATAGCCGAAATGGATCTCGACCCCAATTATACCACAGTCAGGGGAGTTTGGGCCCTGAAAATGATAGGGTGATACGATATATGCTCAACTCTTGGGCAAATGGGAAGTTAATATCGCAGTTAGGATTTCGACCCTGACTATGCTTGAGTCGGGGGAGTTTGGGTCCTACAAAGGATGAAGCGATACGATATATGTTTGACCCTTTTTACAAATGAGAGGTTGATATCGTAGCCGAGATGGATCTCGACCCTGACTATGCCACAGTCCGGGGAGTTTGGGCCCTGAAAAGGACGGGACGATATGATATATGCTCGACCCTTGGACAAAGAGGAGGTTGATATCATAGCCAAAATTTTAACCCCAATTATGCTTGAGTCAGGGGAGTTTGGGCCCTTCAAAGGATAGAGTGATACGATATATGTTCGACCATTTTTGTAAAGGGGAGGTTAATATCATAGCTGAGGTGGATCTAGACCCCGACTATATCACAGTCGAGATAGTTTGGGCCCTGAAAAGGACGGGGCAATACGATATATGCTCGATCGTTGGGCAAAGGAGAGGTTAATATCGCAGTCGGGATCTCGACTACGACTATGCTCGAGTCGGGGGAGTTTGGGTCCTACAAAGGACGGAGCGATATGATATATGCTTGACCATTTTTGTAAATGGGAGGTTGGTATCATAGCCGAAATGGATCTCGACCCCGACTATGCCACAGTCCGAGGAGTTTGGGCCCTAAAAAGGATGGGATGATATGATATATGCTCGACCCTTGGGCAAAGAGGAGGTTGATATCGCAGCCGGGATCTCGACCCCGACTATGCTTGAGTCAGGGGAGTTTGGGCCCTTCAAAGGATAGAGCGATACGATATATGTTTGACCCTTTTTGTAAAAGGGAGGTTGATATAGTAACTGAGATGGATCTTGACCCCGACTGTGCTATAGTCGGGGGAGTTTGTGCCCTGAAAAGGATGGAGGAGTACCTTCAGTCTGGAAAAAGATGTTCTGACATTTGATAAAGAAGGGAAATACAGAATTGCTTAGGAAAAAATATGCTTGGATACTAAAGTTCAAAAATGATAAGGCTTCAAATGGTTGACATTCTATGGTCGGTCGAGATTTTTTTCCTTTGAGTCTTGCAGGTGATATGACCTCGAATTCAACTTGCGAATGATTCGAAATGGTCCTCCCCATTAAGGCTCCAGTTTTCCTACATCTCTCATCAGTTTAATCTTCTTCCAGACCAAATCTTCGATCTGAAAATAACAAGGGATGACCCGTTTGTTGTAATTCTGGCACATCCTTTGCCGATATGCAATGAGTCGGGTGGCGAATTTTTCTTGGGTCTTCGTAATCAGGTCGAGATCAAGGAGATGGAGATCTTCGTTGTTTTGTCCTTGGGACGCTTTCCGGGTGGATTCTTCTCCAACTTCTATCAGGACGACTACTTCTCCATCGTAGACCAAATGGAAAAGAGTCATTCCTGTGCTTTCTCACGCAGTGGTCTGATAAGCCCAAAAAATACTCAATAACTCGCTTACCCAGTTGCCTTGGACATGATCCAATTTAATTTTGAGTCCACAGACTATTTCTCGATTGACCACTTTCACTTGTCCATTGCTTTGGGGATAGGCAACTGAGGTAAAAGCCTATTGGATGCCGAGTCCTTCGCACCATTCCTTAAGTCGACGACCCTAAAACTTTCGACCGTTGTCGGAGACAAGCTTGCAATGTATACCGAATCAGCAAACTATGTCCCGTCATAAGAACTTCATGACCACATCTTCTATTATTCGGGCCAATGGGACTTCCTCTACCCATTTGAAAAAATAATCTACCACTACTAGAAGAAACTTTCTCTATTGTGGTCCAATCGGAAAAGGACCCACGATATTCATACTGTTGGTGCAGGGAGCACCAGAATCAAACCTATGTTTTGATGTTGTCAAAGGATCAGAGTTAAGTCTTAT
>JBBUKS010000113.1:8380069-8409914 GCA_038050645.1 Hedychium gardnerianum | reverse complement strand
GGAGCTGAATCAGAACTTAGCCCTAAAAGCCAAGAAGATTGAATCGGATTCAGAATCTTCCCTTGACAAAGAAGAAGAAGCATATATGGTAAGAAAATCCAATAAATTTTTTAAATCTAACAACTTTGGCAAGACATAGGCTAAGAAGCTTCTATGAGGAAGAAGGAAAGTTAGATGCTACAATTATGATGAAGAATGGCATATCAAGGATAACTGCCCCAAATTGAAGGAAAAGAAAAAGAAAAGTAAAAAGGTTCAAGAAAAGTCAAGAAGAAGAATCTCAAAGCAACGTGGAGCGACTCATCTTCAGAAGAGTCCAAAACAGAAGAATGCACTAACCACCTACCAGAAGACGATGAAGCCACTTCAGATGAGAGCATCGATGAAGGGAGAGCCTTGAACTACGAGTCCGACATGGTAAGTGAGGTGCATCGTAACCTCCCCTCCAATCAACTTTACGATGCTATTAAGATGTTAAGTAGATTACTATGAAAAACTAGGACCAAATATATAAATGCAAAGAAAAATCATGCATGCTTACTAGAAGATTGTGATAAAATCAAGGACGAAAATGCTAAATTAAAAGAATTAGTGGAAACTCAAAAACAAAAGTTAGAAAAAATATCTAGAAATTCAAATTCATTTTGGAATACTTTTGTTATAAATGTTAGATATAATGGTGCCTTCAATTGGTATGTTAGAAATCATATGAGTCAAATTACAAAACATGAAATTCCTAGAAAATACCTGATCAATCTCATAGGTAGAAATTTATTTTGGGTTCCAAAATCTATTTTAGCTTATTAAATTATCATTATATGCATGCTAGGAAGTAAAATTACTTTGATTTATTGACATTGTTTTTTGCAAAATAGTTTTCATAAACTTTATAGTCAATTTTATTCAGTTTTAAATTTTTCTGTTATAAACAATCATGTTTTCTATTAACAAAAAAAATTCAAATTTTTTCAACCGTTACATGATGTTTTATGAATTTTTTTAACAAATCAAAATTTTAAAATTAGAAATTTTTGGAAATTAATTTTTCAAAAATTTGATTTTTTTCAGAAGTTATATCTTTAATGCTCATAAAAAATTTCAAGATTTTTTGACATTAAATCATATTTTTAAGTATTTTTTTGAAAATATCTATTTCTGTAGAGAAAAATATTTTCTCCCTAAAAAGAAAATAGTTTTTTTCATGAAAACTTTTTCTCGAATCGATTTGTTATTCTTAACATTGATAAAAAAAATTAATATTTTTCTGAAGTTAAAAATAATTTTTAAATTATTTTTAGAAATTATGAAGATTAATTGTTAAAAATTATTTTTTAAGAAAATTAATTGCAGTAAAAATACACCGATTTCTATCTTGTGTATGCATCCTTAATTAAATTCTTTCCCATTTTTTTTAGTTATTTAACATTTTTCTCATATTTTTTTGATGTGATCAAAGGGGGAGAAATTATAGGGGTTAAGTTAAGGGGGAGATTGCAAAACTATTGCCTGTACCAAATTTGCAAAATCCATGTTATGATTTTAATTTTGCTGACCTTATTGTTTATTTACCCTAACTTTAACTCGGGTTGATCCACATCAAAAAGGAGGAGATTGTAAGTACCCTAGGGTAGTTTTGATGTGATCAACCGAGTTAAGTTAGATCCTGTGCTATTTTGATATCTTGTGTTTAAGTATGCAGGGACTTAGAAACACGAGAAGTCGAGCGAAAGACGTAGCGAGTGAGAAGGATGACACAGGAAATGAGTCGACGGGCTCGGTGCATCCGAGGGACAAGGAGTTGTGGAAGAGTACACAGGTGGAGCGAGAAGGATGCCGTCCGAGGGACGCGAGGCGAGAAGGACGTAGTCCGAGGGATGAGAAGCCGAGAAGGAAGTCTGCTCGAGAAGAAGGTCGAAGTTGAGTTTGGGTGAGCTCAACTTCGGACGACCGGATAATCACCCGAAGGAGCGAAAGAATGAATGATCAACAGCTGAAGTTGACCATTCGAGGCGCCCCCATTGAATGAAGGCGCATCAAGCGCCAAGTCAATGGAGGCACCCCCATTGAAAGGAGGCACCTCAAGCGCTAAGTCAATGGAAGCACCCCCGTTGAATGGAGGTGCCTCAAGCGACATGACAATCGAGACGCCCTCATTGAATGGAGATGTCTCAAGTACCTAGCAGGTCGTTGCGGAGTTGAAGCCAAGTTAGCTTACTCGAGGCGCCCCCATTGCTGCCAGATCAATAGACTGTTGCCATGGATCAGGTTTCACCCTGTTGGAGGTGCCCCGAGTCAATAGAGGTGCCCCGAATAGTATCACGTCAGTATAACGGTCATTTCGACTAGAATGCTATTAATAGAGGTTCTGTCCTCTATTCTTGAACAACACACTCGCTTTAACTGCTCTAGTTTTCTATAATCTTATGTGTTTAACTCTGTAAGAGGTTTCTCCACCTCCGACTCTTGCTTGAAGAAGGAGTTTTACTAGTAAAGTTTTTTACTTGTCTTGGATTAACAATCACCCAGGTTGTAACCAAGTAAACTCGGAGTCCCTCTTATTTTATATGTTATTTAACTAGTGTGTGTCCTTGCTAAGTTTGTAGCAAGAGAAAGTTTTAATTTTTATTGCAGGACTATTCACCCCCCTCTAGTCGGTCCACCCGATCCGACAGTTATAATAGTTTACTTTTATCTTGTATAGTTTAATAGATTCACATGTACATGCATACATACCCACATTTAGTTATTAACTTAGGGGTTTTTAATACGCATCGAGAATTATTTTGGCTTTTTTTAGTTCAGTATCGATTATTTCTCATATTGTCACTAGGGGTACTGTCTGGTTGGCGGACAAGTATACCCTCAGAGCGTGATAATTTTATTGGTATCAAAGTCTGGTTTGAGTTCGAATTGTGGGTTTTGTATTTTGGGATTTCCATCTCGTTTCGATTTATGGTTTTTCGAGTTTTGGGATCACAAGGCAAGTCGAAGGACATCTCTAAACTATAGGAAAGTATGTATACCTCTAGTGGTTATCTTACCTTTTGTTTGGACTATTTCTTTTAATTACTTGTTAGACAGGTTTTATATCATAGGAAATTGAGGTATAGTTGGTTAGACTTTCTCATTTAGTTGGTTATGTAGTTGTTACTATACCTTTCTATTAAGTAATTATTTACTTGGTCATAGTAGAAATGACACCTAGTTAAACACTTACCGACGGTCGCAGTCGAGGATGACCCCGAAAATGACCCGTGGACACTTAGGGACTCGGCCATAATGCAGGAAATATCAACTCTTCGAAGGCGCCAACTAATGACGAGTCAAAAAGCAAGGTCGAGCTCATCAACAACTTAGTAGAGATCAAGGAGCATAGTCTCAGGAAACACCAACAACAATACCCGCCCCCGCCACTACCACTTGGGTAATGGACAAGGTGCGTATATCAATACTAGCTCAATTAATAGAGAATTGATGTTCTCTACTCCATGGGAGATTCTAACCCATGGACCGCTCATACTTGGTTGGATAACCTAGAAGGTACATTCAAATATATGACCTACACCGATGTGGAAAAGATAGAGCTAACTTCTTATCGCTTACGAGACCAGGCCACCACTTGGTGGAAGACTACAGAAGACGACCTTTGAGGAGCAGAGCATTACTTGGCGATCATTTTGAAAGTCATTTTAGAGATAGTGTTTCCCTACTTTTGTGTAGTTTATCGTCAGAAGTTCTTGAACCTTAAGCTGGGCGACTGTAGCGTAACGAATTACAAGGCGGAGTTTAGTCACTCATCGAATATTGCCGCATTTAGTAGCTCACAACTATGACCGTATGCTCTTATTCACCCAAGGTCTTGAAGCCTACATTCATATCAAAATGTCTGGACCCTCTGTCAGAGAGACAGTAGATCGAGCAATTTTGGGTAAGATTAGGAGAGTTCCTACACCACAATAAGAGGGATTAGTTGTAACAATATCATCAAGGAAAGTATTGACTTCCAGTCAAGAAGTTAAGGGTTATCCTTGGACTTTGATAGTCACACCCTAGCCATAGATCGACAAGCATTAGGAATGGTGTAGTTTTGACATCAGTCTAGGCATGGACTGGTTGACCACTTATCATGTGACCGTCGATTGTCGACCTAGAGTAGTAACTTTCAACCTCCGGACCAACCTTCTTGGAAATTCGTCAAGACTAATGATGAAGGAATATTTTGTTTCGGCACTATAAGCCAAGCAATTGCTATCTCCTGGATGTCAGGGGTATCCACTATCATCAAGGAGATCTATGAGTATAATACATCACTCCTCTCGGACTTTCGCATCGTATGAGAATACCCTAATGTATTTTCGGACAAAGTTCTTGGTTTGCCACCTCAAAAGAAAGTAGAGTTCGCAATTGAGGTACTTTCAAGGACGACTCTAATATCCAAACCCCGAACCACATGATACTAAAAGAACTCGAAGATCTGAAGTCACGTCTACAGAAAGTTCATAGTTTTCTTAGATCAGCTAGTTACTGCCAAAGATTTGTAGAAGGTTTTCTGACCAAGAAAGGAGTGAAGTTTTCATGGACAAAGGCTTGTGAATCGAGCTTCTAGAAACTTAAACAGAAACTTATAGGTACACCAGTTTTAGTGATTCCTTCCAGTGAAGATGGGTTTGTCCTCTGCACAGATGCATTGTTGCAAGAATTGAGTGCAGTCCTGATGCAATTTGACTATGTAGTATTCTATGTCTCACGCCATTTGAAGGATCATAAGAAGAATTACCAGGTCCAACACTTGGAAATTATTGGCCATCCTCTTTGCTCGTAAGAATATGGATTTGAAGGAAAAACAAACAAAAAAATCGACGAACACCAAAAAGTGATACAGGTGGCTATGATGGCTTAGTTGCCCTTAACCGAAGGGACCAAGGAGGCATAAGTTGGTAATCAACACCCCCATAGTCTTAAGTAGTGGATTTGACTCAAGATGATCAACATAATTTTCACGCGATGAAGGTGAGACTCTCTGATTTCGAAGAAAACTATGTGTTTCTGAGACACGTCCAATTAAAGAGGATTTACTTTAGGAAGCACATCGATCACAAGTCACAGATCGTTCAGAAGGTACTCGTATGTAACAAGACCTAAAAAGGCTCCTTTTAGTAGAACGATAGGAAGGACATTGTGAACTCATAGCTCGATGCTTGATGAGTCAACAAGTGAAGACAGATTATCAGATGCTAATAGAACTACTCCACGGAAGGGGCATGACATGATTTGGCTGATTGTTCACTAATTAACCAAGTCTACCTATTTTTCACTGATTTGTAGTACTGACTTTTTGGAGCGCTTGGCCGAGTTTTTAATGAGTCATGTGTACGAAACTTCTTTTGGTGCAGCTTTTCTCCCTCAGATAGATGAACCGACGGGGTGTGCCATTCAGAGTGTGATGAGCCCAGGTGAAAGCAAAACATCAAAGTGGCGCAAAGGAAGCGTGGTGAGCCCTAACCCACAGAGAGCATCAAAGGCCAGTAGGCTTACTTTAGAAGATTTTGCCACCTAAGTGGAAATGGGAACATAATATATTGGACCTCGGAAGGTGCATGATTCGATTTGAATGATCGTTAATTGAGTTACCAAGTATGCCCATGTCCTGCTGACCCATTAGACTGACTCTTTGGATCGTTTGACAGAATGATGCTATAGGGGATCACCACTCTTCATGAAATATCCCTGAGTAGCATTTTTTACCGAGACCCATGTTTCATCTTGTGTTTCTTGCAGGGTTATCCAACAAGCTATGAGGATAGAATTTCGTTTCGATACAGTCTTTCATCCTTAGACAGACGGTTAGACAAAACACGTCATTTAGTAACTAGAGGACTACTACGAATATGCATAATGGACTTTGAAAGTAGCTCGGAAGACCATTTACATCCGGTGAATTGGGTCATAATTAGGTAGATAATAATGAAAGAGTAACGACAGCATGTAGGCTCATAACCCACAGAGTAGTGATCATCTACTGTAAAAGTAGATCATCATGTAGTTTTATAAGGGAACCCTATTCCCTAACAATAAGGACTTCTCAAGGTATTAGAATGGATTAGTATAGTAATGCACTCCTTAATTATTACCCCTTAGATGAGGATACCTTAGTGTTTACAACATAAGTAGAAAATTTGGGGATCAAATTTATATTAGTGGGGAAGAATGTAAAGAGTTACAATATATATATATATATATATATATATATATATAATATCATGATGAAAAGAGTTAAAACTATTAAAATTGGACTTAATTGAATTAATTTAGGAGAATAATAATAAAATAATTAACAATTAATAAGAAAATAATTTTATATGAATAAATAAATTTATTAGAATTTTTTGAAATTTAAAACGAATTTAAGGATATTTTATGGGGATAAATCGAATAGGGTTTGTAAAGCCTCTTTGAAATATTCCATTAAAATTAGGAGTTGATTAAGGCTATAACCCTAAGTTGGATTATCAAAACCTAAATTTTGATTAAACTTTCGCATATCTCCCTCAACCAAGCGTCTCCGCCCTCCTCTCGATCACTGCCTCTTTCCCACCGACCGTGAGAAATTTTTAGCCACCAGCATTCTTTGTTATCCCCGTCGTCACCGACGGTTCCTACCTGCCAAATAGCCTTCATGGGTAGCTCAGCCTTGGCGACCATCATCACCTGCTCCCCCGCTGCGGCCCATTGTCCTCTTCTCGCGAGTTACCATCCGCGCGAGAAGCTGATGTCAGCCACTCCATCGTTGTCGCCTCCCTCCAACGCACCTCGAGTGGTTGCCACCCGACGACACTGTCTAAGAGGGTCGCGATGTCGCGCGACCCACCGCCGCATGCAAAACAATGTCGTCATCGTCACTGCCACCACCGTCGCTGCATCATCGTTGGCCTCCCGATCCACTACCCACGCCAGTGGTGGCCAGCCGGCCAATCGTCGACCCTATTCTAGTAAGAGTAATTTAATTAATCAAAGTTAGTTGATTAAATAATTAGAGTTAGATTAATTAATTAAAACTGAATAAATAGCTATTAATCAAGGATTAATGGAGAAATTAAGTGTTAACTAATGAGTTTATTGAGAGGTTAATTAAACTATGAGTTTTAAATTACTATTTAAAGATTAATTTATTGGTTAATTGATAAGTTATTGATAATTATTTGATTAAATTAAGAGGTTGATTAAGGTAGTGAATAATTTGTAAATTGAAATTTGATTAATTCAGATGATGTAATTAATAAATGAAAGGTTGGATTATTGATAAAAAGAGGGTTCAATTACATAGGAATTAAGCAATAGGTTGATGAACTGATTTGACTTTATTAATAGGATTATTCTAGTATTTAGATTAGCTTTGTGTCCTATACTTGTAGGATTTGAGCTCGAGGCAGACCCTTTGATTTGAAGATGGTTATGACATTCTGCAATTGAGGTGGGTAGTTCCTGTTTTGACCTCACTAGTTCTTTGATCTTAGTGCATGATTATTTCTGCTTATATGCTAATTAGGTAGCATTATTTTACTTATTTTGACTCTACTCCATTTGCGTCTTGAGTTTTGATACTTATTTGCTTGAGTTTATTTTATTCTACTTGATATTCATGCAATCTCGTTGTTATTCATGCTGTGTATTATTTATACTTGTACTTTTATGATAGTGATATTATACCATAGTATAAGTGTAAATGGTTGAACAAAGTTACTGGACTGACGTCCCTAGTGTATGATATCAAGTATCCTAGCATATCTATGTCGGTTGTTAAGGCTCTTGCCTAAACGTTAGTAAAACTATACCGTAGTGTAGGATATCGAGTATCCTACTAGGCTTTGGTTGTTATTTAGGCTCTTGCCTATACGTTGGTGAAATCAGACCATAGTATAGTTATAAACTTATGCTCATGCATTTATACCGTAGTATAGTCGGTTAATTAGACTCATGCATATACGTTGGTAAGACCGTACCGTAGTGTAGGATATCGAGTATCCTACAAGAACTATGTCAGTAATTTAGGCTCGTGTATATACGTTAGTAAGATCATACCGTAGTGTAAGATATCGAGTATCCTACCAGAACGGGGTCAGTTATTTAGGCTCATATCTATACGTTAGTAAGAGCATACCGTAGTGTAGATATCGAGTATCCTACCAAAATTGTATCGGTTATTTAGGCTCGTGCCTATATGTTAGTGAAATTAGACCTTATTGTAGCTTGAAGAACTTTACTATTAGATGTTATGATTACTATTTACTTGGTTATTATCACTTTGTATTTAGACTGCCTACGAGACTCGTCCGTGGTAAAGCATTTCTCCCGCAGTCCATATCTAGATAACTATTGATATATCCTGTCTGCCCATGGGACTCGTCCGTGGTAGAGTATTTATCACGCAGACAATGACTCTTTACTTACCCTAACTGCTCACGGGACATGTCCGTGGTAGAATATTTCTCCCACAGTTAGTACTTGTTATGAGCTTGTTATATGTTGTTATATATTTATTTGTGCAAGATTTGGATGTACGGTATGTACACTTCATGTATTGGTCATACCTGGTTGATCAGGTTTGTAAACATTATGTTAACGCACTTATTTATGTTAGTAATTAACGTTACCTGAGACTGCTCCCTTTGACTCCCTTGCACTTTAGTATCATGCACTATCTTCTTATACCCACTGAGTATTTTGTACTTACTATCCCTTATTTTTCTTTGACCTTCAGGTTAACAAATAGAGGATGTGTCGTTGTCACTCAGAGGTCCTAGTTGTCGGTCCCACTCGAGTTAGATTCTTCTTTTCGAGCTATTTTAGTTTATTTTTCTGCTGCCGCTGTGTATGGTCTTCTTTCTTCATCGAATTTTAGAGTCTTGTTATAATAGTTTACTTTTATCTTGTATAATTTAGTAGATTCACATGTACATGCATACATACCTGCATTTAGTTAGTAACTTAGGGGTTTTTAATACGTATCAAGAATTGTTTTGGCTTTTATTAGTTTGGCATCGATTATTTCTCATATTGTCACTAGGGGGTACCATCCGGTTAGCGGACAAGTATACCCTTGGGGCGTGACAATTTTATAGCCTCCAGTCTTCAACAGCTATGCAATCCTCCTATGAGCCTCTAGTCTTCTGGGTATTGTCGCCTCCCTACAGCTCCGCCAGCAACCTGCTGCGCTTCCAAGATGCGTACTTGATCAGCAAAGTTAACACCGATGAGCGTGGGTCAGTGTTGCTAGCTTAGTCCCTCCGATGCTTAAGTTAGTAAAGTGTTGAATAAAAAGGATGCCTCCCTCGAGGAGAGGGCTTGCATTGAGAAAGAGGGGCCTTCCGCGGGGGAAGGGCTTTGACAGGATGTATGTTGAGGTGCCTTCTACTAGGGGAAGAGATTTTAAAAGTCAGTTTGCCTTCATCTAGGGGAAGGACTTTTGAGAGACGGTGTGCCTTCAGTTTGAGGAAGGGCTTTAGCAATTGTAGAGCAGAATGCCTTCAACTGGAGGAAGGGCTTCAGTAGCTGTGGAGCATAGCAGCGGAGTAGAGTGCCTTTAACTGGAGAAAGGGCTTCAACAGTTATGGAGCAAAGCAGTGGAGCAAAATGCCTTCATTTGGAGGAAGGGCTTCAGCAGCTATGAGCAGAGCAGCAGAGCATAATGCCTTCAGCTGGAGGAAGGACTTCAGCAGCTGTGGAGCAAAGCAGCGAAGCAGAATGCCTTCAACTAGAGGAAGGGCTTTAGCAGTTGTGGAGTAGAGTGTGGCTATGGAGCAGAGTGGCTTCAATCAGAGAAAGGGCTTCAGCAGCTATGCAACAGAGCAACAAAGAAGAATGCCTTCAACTGGAGGAAGGGCTGCAGCATCTGTGAGTAGGGCAGCGGAGCAGAATGCTTTTAGTTAAAGGAAGAGCTTCAACAACTGTGGAGCAGAGCAACAGAGTAGAATGCCTTCAGCTGGAGGAAGGGCTTTAGCAAAGTGAGTGGGCTTTAGCAGAAGCAAGTTGTTTGGCAAAGTGGCCCCGAGAAGAAAAGGGATCAATGAACTTCATCTACCTTTTATAGAAATTGAACTTGGTTTTACATGCGCAACCACCCATGTCAATTCTCCTTTCTACGGTACAGGCAAGGGACCATTTCATGCATAAAGCAGCTGTCACTTCATGTTAAAGACATGCTCTGACATCTGGGACTCACCATACTATGGACAGATATAAGTCAACCCTTAGGTAAGGAATGATGATTGTCATTTCATATATGGAACATCCTGTGATGTGATAGCTATGTCTCTTGCTACTGACCTCTGATGCAGCTGACCACCCCTACCTCAATGATTTCTCTAATACTCCTAGACTCGCCAGATAGATGGCTATGAAGATGATGCATCAAGGAGAGCTAATAGAGATGAGGAGGGAAAACAGCAAAAATAGTAGGACTATAGAGGAGAGGTCTCCAACAAGGACTACTCTCGTAGCCTCGCTGCTCACATCCTGCAGTGGGCTGGACTCCAAACTTAAGAAGAGTTGGAGAGGGTAACCCAGTTGATGGCCGAAGGAATGGAGTGTTGGAGAGATGTCTACAGGGGAGACTACTCTTGTGGCCTGATTACTGACATCCTACGATTGACTGGACTTCAAACTCAAGACCGAAGGGATGCAGGGGAGAGAGTCTGCGGAGGACTGCTCTCGCGGCCTGACTGACAATATCCCCTAGTGGACTGGACTTCAAGAGATCTAGTGAAGATAAATCAGTAGGATGGCCAGAGGGACAGGAGTGCACGGGAAAGGGTCTGCTGAAGATTGCTCTCGCAGTCTGGCTGATGACATCCCTTAGCGGACCAAAAAGGTATCCTAACTGCTAGATTGCTTCAGGGATGTTCCCAAGGGGATGTTTCCAATCCTTACACTTTTGAGTCTATGTACTTTCGAGTTCTTAACCTTTCGAGTCCACAAAAACTTGACCTTTTGAAGACGTGAAAACTTGAGGTCACGTCTTGGGCCGTCTGGTAAGAGCCCTCACAGGTAGGTCAACAATGTTTGTCAGGACAAGAATTGTGAGGCACGTCAAGAGGTAATTAATTATTAATAGTGAATCGATCTAATTCCAACTCTCCACTTATAGATGATAAATTTTTAACTTTGATATATGCTCGATCGTAATTGATTAATTTCAGGTGGGATATTAATGCGATCGACAAATTCCCAGATTACATGAAGCTCTGTTTTCTGGTCGTCTTCAGCACAGCAAACAAAGCAGCTTATGAAGTAGTCAAAGAAAAAGGCTTCAACGTATTGTCATATCTAAAGAGAGTTGTAATGTTTACTCATGTCAACGTATTGCGCAGGTTGAAACGAAAAAAAGTGATGGCTGCTCGGACATCCAATGTTGCTTGATGTAGGAGAAAGATATCTCAGAGGCAGAGGCTCGGAAGATGATCATGGCAAATTGGAGAGCCATGAACGGGGATCGAGTGAATTATACAACTCCGTTTGAGGAAAACTTCAAGATTTGCATGATCAACCTTGATCGAACGGCCCAGTTCTTCTACAGGGATACAGGTAGATATAGTGTGGATGATGGAGAAATCAAAGATTCAGTGATCTCATTGTTAGTCGAACCAATCGAGCTCTAAAAGAATATTAATAAAACTTTATCCTACTGCTAGGATTAATAAAACTTATTTTCCTAAATTTTCTACTCCAAACTTAATGCTTTCTATCTCTGGCCTTATCAAGACCGTTACTATCATCCATCATACAGTTATTGGCCATAAGTAAACATGACTCATGATCTCTCCACACGCTTATGTATACGAAGTCATTTTGGCCTGCATGAATTTTATATCATGACAACTAAGCAAGACTTGAATCATTTTGAAGAACATAACCAATTAACCATCAAATCTAATTCAAGATAGCAAAAGACGAAATATTCATATTAATGTCCTTGGGATTAACACGAAAAAAATAAATTACGAGAACTAATTTATTAGTCCAAACAATAATTAATACATGGAAGAGGACAAAAACTTAATTACTAATCCGGATTTGATTATTAGACTTTATGATGATAATATTACATACACTAATAATCAATTCATATGTGGGGACTACCAAATCTAATTCAAGATCCTTTCAAATCTTTAATTCGTACAGATCTAATCAAGAATTTAGGGTCCATTAGAACGTTGGATTTTGGTGACCCAACTCCCAAGCCCTGTGGAAGAACTGCTGCCTCGCCAAGGCCTTCATTTGCTTCATGTAGCTCCTGAAATCCAACACCTCCGCCTCCAGCGCTTGATCGAGTGCGTACACCACGTCATCCACAGCGGTGGCCGCCGCTTCCTCCTCCAACATCCGCCTCCCGGCCTCCTCCACCGCCTCCAGCCCTTCTAACGACGACGTGGGCTCCACGTCACGAACCAGTACTAACCAATCGCAGAGCGCATGCGCGTCCTCGCCTTTTCGCTTCACGGCCTCCTCCAATCTTTGCTTCTCTGTTTCGAGCTCCGACAGGCCGGATTTAATCGCTCGAGCTCTGTCGAGCAGCAACGCTTGCATCTTCGCGAGCCGCTCGACGTCGGCCTCGATTTGCGACCGGAACGCCCGCGCATCATCAAGGAGGCGGGCGAGAAGACAGTCGAACGTCTCCTTCATCGTCGGCGTTACAGGTTCCCTTTTTCCTGCCGCGTAGGGGTAGCAGAGCCCAAAGACCCTAACGAGGTCGCGGGCGAGGCCGGCGAGGTTGGACTCGGGGAAGGCCCACTCTTCAAGGTAGGGGGAGGCGACGGCGCCGGACGTGGCGTCGACGAAGGGGTTGTCGCGGAGGAGCGGTTGGTCGGCGCCGGCGGGGAAGACGAAGACGAGGGGCGGCGTCAAGGGGTAGTCGCGGTGGAGCCAGATGGTGAGGAGGACGTCGGGCGCGTCGGGTGAGATGGGGAGGAAACCGTGGGCGTGGAGGAGTCGGGCGGCGACGCCATCGGCATCGGTGAAGGTGGCGGAGTGGGGGGAAAGGGAGGGGAAGGCGCCGAGGAGGGAGAGGAGATGGTCGCGGATGAGCCACTTGAGGTCGGTATGAGTGTGGGTGTAGGAGAGGGCTTCGTCGCCGGTGGCCCGCAGGGCGGCGTCGATGAACTCGGCGGCGGCGGAGGGCATGGCGGCTGGATCTCGCGCTTTGTTAAACTGTTCGATTTCTCCGAGTTTATAGCGAATTGGTAGATTAGATTCATCAATTTCAGTACAATTTCTCATTATACTAAATCACGCGCTAAGTTTAAGTTTAATATTTTTTTTAATTGCTTGGTGTACGATGCGAACCACAACTTAGAGACCAAGGAAACTCATCGCAGTTGTTTCTTCTTCGGTCGTTGGAATTATAATTAAGCCATTTACTTGATGAACCAAGTCTTCTGAAATGCGATTAAGAATTAGAAAGAATGCAAGTTGAGCATGATTAAAATTATTTCTTTACCTAATTCCCGTTTACCAAACACTTAATTCCCTTGGCTACCGGACCTGTCCTGATCAGATGCACTGGTAAAGATTTCAGGAAACTCTTTTATGTCTGTGTTCGAATTGAATTGGAAAATTTGCAGCGTTATATCATTGGATTTATTTATTTATTAGGTGAAAATACGAGAGCAATGTGCTTCAGAGATCTTAATAACTGGAGCCCTCTTGTCCTTTTTCAGCTTGAGCAGTAACTTCGTCTCAAAGTTCAATTGTCAATTTGTCATGATTTCTTAGTCCCACATCGAGAGACTTGGAGCTTCACTAGCAGAGAAGTATCTATAAAATGACTGAGCCAGCGACTTTCAGAAGCATACCTTTCTCGGCCTTTTGGCTAAGATCAAGTGTAGTATCTGTTCTTATCAGTTTAATATCTGATATGTGGGCCATCGGTCCACTATGATGTTAAATTAATTTTTTAAGTGGGGAGGGTCCTTCACAGTGGCTTGCCGCTGGTCCCCTCGCGCGTCGACCTTGCGTTGCACTGCTGCATGGGCCTGGCGCAACCTGCCAAATCTCGATTAAAATTTTACTTAGGAGCCTCGTTTGCTTAATTAATTAACTAGCTGTTCAACGCAAAATCATATATTAACGTGATAATTGCCCTACTGCATACCAGCTACTTAAAAAATATTATTCTGTTCATTAACTCTAAATTTTAGAAAATCACTACTGTTTTTAATGATCGGAAATTGTAAAGTATATTATACGTTTTAGGTATCATTTCACATTCATCATCATGTTTAGATATTTCTACACCTCCCAAATTCATAGCATTTATACTTAGTCTTTGTCACTAATTAAAGCAGTATGAATCACGGTCCAACAAGGCCGACCCTGACCGCCCGACCGCCAACGGTGCCTTCTTAAGGACGATAAAGGACCGTTAAGAGTGTTTTAAGGCATTTAGGCTTTTTTTCTCCGTCCTAATTAAACTTCATGTAATCGAATATAGAAAAAATTAAATAAAAATAGTATTCGAGATCATTATCCAATCGAAGAAAGTAATATTGATAAAATAGGATAAGTCATGCCGATAAACTGATAGAATTGGAAGTTTCGAAAATGGGTAAAGGGTTTAGACATCGGAATTCGGAAAGATTGAAACTTTGGACATTTATTAAAGATATTTGTTTTATTGTTTATTCCTATTTTCTTTTTTTAAAAAAAAAATGAAGAAAGGATACGTCATGTGAATAGTGGAAGACATCGGAACTAGGAAAGACGGACGTTTTGGACAAATTTTAAAGGATACGTCATGTGAATAGTGGAAGACATCGGAACTAGGAAAGACGGAAGTTTTGGACAAATTTTAAAATAAAAATTCAAGATATTTTGATTATTTAAATCCGTTTATCATTTTTTAAAAAGACAATATAAAATAATTATTGCACTTTTCTGTCGTTGCCAGATTACGTGGCTGCGCCGTGGCCCTACTTTTCCTATCTCCCTCGTTTCCTGCCTCTCCTCCTCCTCCTCTGCCTCCCTCCTTCGATTCTTAACACCAGCGAACAACGCGCTTCGCCTTCCTCGATCGCAGCCTTCTTCTGTCCTTTCTGGCGGCGGAGCCACTTCGAGGTGACCAAATGCTTCTGCTTGCCTTTCGTGCTGTTGCCTTTTTGTTAATTCTTTTTTGTTCTCTTTCCGATTGTGTTGGTATGTGGGGATTTGGGAGATTTCCTCTTCTTCTACTTCTTTTTCTGTTTTGGATGGTCCCGATTCTCCGCGGTTTATATGCTTGGCTCCGGCTTCTTTTCTTCTTATTGATGTTGCGGACGAAGAAATACACAGCGAGCTTTATCCGTTGGTTTCGGGCTTTTCGTCTTCCCTCCCGTGGTTTTAATTTGTTTAACCTTTTTAAGTAAAAGAGATGAATTTTAGGGAAGAACATGTTGGACTTTTGGCCCCTCTATTTCTGGATCGAGTTTCTTGGTTCCTCGTTCTAATTCTTGTCTCATCGTCGTGTCGGAAGAAGCAAAACTTTATTGGGGGAAACAAGAGATTTTTTTTAACTCCAAAGAAGCTGACGAAGGATTTCCAATAGCAGTTTCGTTAGCTAAATCTTGTTTGACAATTGTCTTTGGTCGATTTGTTGCCAAAGTATCATTTTCCAACTATTTTTGTTTAATGAAGAGCTGTTTTTGTTTATGAATCGTGTCATGCACAGAAGAACAGTGTCTCAATCAGAACAAATTCTTCTTCAGTGGTGCCTATACTATTATACCCAGCCCGCCACCACTTATTTGTTGGCATTATTCCATGCCCTCCCTTGTCTGCAACATCTTGTGTCCTCATCCAATCGTTTCTATTTACAATGTTGCAGTGAATCTTCCTTCTGTCCGTGAGTGGAACAATTTAGTATTATAGAAAGTACCGTCCAATCCAATTATAAACCAATCACACCCGATTGCTTGCAAATTACCCTTCCTGACCAAGTAACCTCCTTACCAATAATTTTTAGATATTTATTTATTCAATCAAGTCGAATCATTTTGAATGATTAAACCATGGGATTAGTGTCTTTAAAGACATTGGATCTAGTGACAAATTACAAAAGCAAGTGAGAGCATAGAAAGTTAAAGATTCAAGATCGTGCTATCATTAAAAATCTAGTGAGATATGTGGAGTTTCATTTTTGTATTTGTTTCTTTCATGTATCATTATTATAGTTTTATTTTTGCATTTGTTTCTTTATGTACCTAAGGCTAGTGAGAAATATGGAGTTTATTTTGTATTTGTTTCTTACATGTATCATTGTTGTGTTTTATTTATTTCGTGGTCTCAATTGACACCAATGTGGTCTACCTTGCCCCACCACTATGTAGGCAAGCTTCACCATCAACACTAGGTTGTGTTAGTTCTAATTTGTAAATCTGTGAATGAGTTAATCGTCAGTTTTTTGTTTTATGTTGCACTAATGTTGTCATGTAATCATCTTCTATCATCTAGTTTAAGTGCATGGACTCCGACAATTTGTTTTTTTTTTTGGTGGACATTGAGAGAGAACAGTAAGTAGGAATTTGTCTACTTAATTCTTTAGTCTACCAGAAGAGATTCTGATTAGTAATTTGTGCTTTGATAACTAGTCAAAACATTCTACAAACACCAAAATATCGCATATCATACCTGTTCTATCATGACACGCATCTACCGATTTGCTCATGGTGTGATATTTAGAAAAGGTATTTGAGTACTTTTCCATAAAAAAAGACCTTTTAGCTATGCTCTTTCATATTATTATCCAAGATATAAGAATTGAAGACTTAGATGTCAACTTCTGAAAGCTTTCAAATTTTCTTATTCTCTCCGACACATTTTTATTTTTATTCCCGATGGTCATAGTGATAAATCTAAAAGTAGCATCAGAACAAAATTTCTTGCTTTACAATTACATGTTGATACTAAATGTACCACCTTCAAAAACACCATGGTGCATCATGCAATTCAAAGAGATAGCAACAGAAAAAACTTGGACATGTGTTGTGTAATGAAAGTGAGAGACTATCTCTCTATCACTTCCATTCACAATGGATGGCACATGGGAAACTAGCAAGCAACAACACAACATTTCATTGTAATAAAAATGGTACTTTTTATGCTAGGATCAAAGTCAATCACCTAGAAGAAGGCTACTTGCAAGTTTCGAAATATCAATTCTGGAGCATGGATACAAGAGAAAGTACAACTGGATCCATGATTGTTTGTGATTCCCATGTTAATGATTTAAACTCGACCTTAAGTGCTTATGAGTTAACTGAATTTATGGGACCCAGAAAGACAACAAGTCATTTAGGCAATTCTATGCTGGAGAAGGTTGTAGATTCATACAATGAAGTAAATGTATCAGATGAATTATATGATGAAAAATGGCAAGATTGTTCTATAAACCAGGAGAACACTAGCATATGCCATCATTTCAATACAGAAGGTGTTTTCTCAGAGGAAAATCATTTTCCTATGCATATGATAAATCAGAAGATGGAGAATATGATAAATCGAAAAAAAGGACTTGGATTCAATCGAGTGGCTAGTAGATTTGCTCAGTCACATTTACCATTAAGGAAACACACATTAGGTTCCTATGTGACAGAATTTGCTGCAAAGGAGCCTAGTCTTGGAGCACAGGACATGCCACTAAGTAGTGACAAGGAGTTTGATCCCTGTGAAGCTTCTAAAGCCTTTCAGCTTTTCCAAGATGAGTTTACTGCATCAATTTCTCAGTCAGCAGCAGAGAAATTTGAATCTCCAACAACAAACCTGTCAACTGTGTATAGCAAAGATAAAAAAGTTTCAACACAATCAAGGTTCACAGGCTCAGGTGTCAAAGCTAGTAGTAAGGTTGCTAGTAGTATTAGAAGTTCATGGTCCAGAAAAAAAAGTGAATCTATGAAGGTAATAGAAGATTCATGGCCAGGTAATCTCCCCTTTCCTTCTAAAGACAGAGTAAATGAGATCGAGCATATCAATCACTCATTAAGCAATATGCCTGACTGTTTCATTCATAATGTTGGAAATTCAGATATGCATGACAATTCGAATTCTGCAAATGCATATGGCAATCCGAATTCTGGAACACACACAAATGGAGGATCAGCACACCCTTCCAATGCTCTTGGTTTTTGGTTGATGAGAAAAATGGACACAGAATTGTCACAAGGGAAAAATACTATGGTTGACTCAACAGAAACTGCACAAGTGAACTGTGCTAATTTGTTTGAAATGTTCACACTGCCAGCAATATCAATGAGACCTGGAAAGCAAGAAGGAGATTTACCTTTTATTAACTTGAGTAGCATGAGAAATGGGGATGATGGGTTTGAAAATGAGATTTATACGATGGAAACAAGGAAAATATCTTATTCTAATATTGATGCTGTTCAAGTTGATGCTTGCCCAGTAACGTCTTCTCCAACTCCAGTAGGTAATGTTTGATAGTTAAATGATTAACAACTAAGACTAGAGGAAAGCATTCCATATTTGTTTTCGAGAATCAATGGGCTTATCCGAATGCAGTGTCTTTATTTCTAAAAGCTTTATACTTCCTATTGAATTCCTTTTATTATGTTTTTCAGGCATGATTTTTGACAGATTACAAAAGGTACGACTACGTTGTCTTGAATTTTCTAACTCTAATAAGGAATCTGTAAGACAGGTTACTAATTGTTTGTTATGGTGTATAATATTATGTATACATGAAGACATGCCGAGTTAATTAATCTGGTTGAACATTTCATGCCCACAGTATTCTTATTTTCTTATTTCATTGTGCTCAAAATTGCTGATGTATCACTTTTTTGAGTTGTATACCTTCTGTACATTGTCTCTCGTTATTATTATTGCTATTACAGTTTTTAACTTTTGAAAATTACCATGAAATTTTGTGTCGTTCTTTCATGTTCTAGTTTCTTTGTATCCATAATGAGTATCTTGATCTGACCCAATAACAACAGCTGAGTTCCCTTAGTCTGTTAATAGCAGAGGAGAATCTCATGAAACTAGAAAAGGACTACAAGGACAAGGCATAGACTATAAGGACAAGGCATAGACTATAAGGACAAGGCATACTATGTACAAGAGTTTTGGAGCCATGAGGAAAATATCTACTTATTAGGACTGCTTGGAAAACCTTTTTTACTCGTGTTGAAAAAAATCTATCAGCATCCTAGAAATAAAAACAAAGGACAATGGACAATCTATTGAATATTTGAGCAAAACTGCCAATCAATATAATGTGCTATATCAGGACTCATCAACCATTACTATCGGAACGTTGCCAATTAATCTGAACGTTTTCTTGGAGGAAGTAAAATGCACCACATTGATATAAGGCTACAGCATCTCATGATACAATGTCACTTGATATCTTGATTTTCTATTTTGATATATATGCATATTTGTACACATCCACCCATCCTCTAGCCTAAGCTTATTTAGCATTTGATTTCTCAAATAGTTTATGCATATTTTGATAGTCTTCCTTTTAGTTATATTGGTGATGATTAAAAAAGTGCCACTACTGACAATGAGTTCTACAGGATCTTGAGCGCACAAACCTAATAAAACACCACGCTTTATCATCTTTTCCAATCAAACAAGCCATGGTGAGACATGTTGCTTCCTCAGATAGAAGATGTAGCACAAGCAATGAAGAACTGAATGTATCTAAAACTGGGAGCAAGGATGTGGTTCAAGTTGTAACTCACGCCCAAAGATCCATTGAACCCAATTCAGTTTGTGTAGTTGAAAACTCTACAATGCCCGAGCATTCTAACAAATGGCTTAAGCGCTTAAGACCGAGAACTTCAGGTTTGTTTAGTGCTAAAAGAACCAACATTGGAGTTGACTCCACGAGTGCAGATGTGTTTAGCTTATCAAGTGATCTCGGCAGTTATAAGATACCCAGCACTGACATGAATAAAAATCCTAAGGAGCAACTGATATCCCTTGGGACCAATAACTCGCCATCTGCACTGGAATGCTCTAATGAACCATCAGTGAAGGAAAAGCAGTACTGGATAAAAAGGTGGTGTTGTGAGTCCTGTCAAAAAGTTGAATCTTACAAAAATATCAGCACACCTGGGCCTTGCGAACCTGAAATTCCTCAATCGTCCCTAGATAATTACGAAGGTAAACAATGCCCTAGCATCAGGGCTATGGCATTGATGGGGAGAGCAATGAACAGTTTGCAGACACCCAAGTTCCAAAGAAAGGGATCAATAGTGTTGTGGAATGATGAGGATTTTTGAAATCTTCTCAGCTTTCAGTTGGAGTCTACTTTCTCATAGTCATGGCATCATAGGTGCGATATAGACATCTTCCACATACTGCTGAACAGGTTCTCTTGCACTTGATAAACGGGGTAATTCACCTGAACTAGAAGATAGAAATAGATCAATAACGTCAGTGTGTTTCACGCAGACATTTAAGAAAGATTTCATCAATATCCTTGTTTTTGTTTTCGCTTTTATTCAGTATCCCTTCTCTTCATCCATCCATCCATCCTGAACCCTTTGTTCTTTATACATTCCATCATATTTCTCACACTGTCATAGCTAAAAGATGAAGTTTAAATTTCCATATCTTGTTACTAAAGAAAACGTGTCCTCATGAAAAGTTTCATGAAAATTATTTCAAAGGCTCTTGTTTTAAGATCACAGAGGATATATTTACCCTTGCAAATAGTAACCCAAAGTGTAAAAGGAAGGTTCCAAGTTTCAACTGATGTAATGTATCTGTTAACTGATGCTTATTCTTGAATTTCCATCTTGCAGGTACCAACAATAGTGTGTTCTGTAAATTGTTGCGCCACAAATATGTAGCTGTATACTATCGAACCTCCTCAGCTTTGAGATGTATATATTTGTAGAGAACGAGTTTTCTGTACGGCAAACAGTATGTTCTAGTTAATGTACAGCGTAAGTGGAATACTCACTGTATAATAAAGCATGTTCCTCCTATAATTATTTGTTATTTTCATTATATTTTAAGTGATGAATTATAGTTTACACATTTTGTTATGGAGCATTCCCAGCTAAGTGATCTTCCTAAGGGAGCATTTTGATGCACATGAATTGAGGTCACAAAGTATTACAACCATGTATTGAGACTTAGATTTCTCTTACTGAACAGATCGATCATCCCATCTTACAATCCATCTAAACAAAAGAGGAACAGAGTAAATTACAAAGTTCCAATTTCACACACTAGTGATTCCCTAATAAATAGTGCACATGAGTTTTTACCAAACATTAATTACATTGCTTATTTGCCAGGGACGAAGTTGGTGGCGTAGGCCCAGGCGTTGTTGTTCACCGGGTCGGCGAGGTGGTCAGCGAGGTTCTCCAGCGGTCCCTTCCCGGTGACGATGGCCTGCACGAAGAATCCAAACATGGAGAACATGGCGAGCCGCCCGTTCTTGATTTCCTTCACTTTCAGCTCCGCGAAGGCCTCAGGGTCGTCGGCGAGTCCCAGCGGGTCAAAGCTGCCGCCAGGGTACAGTGGGTCGTTCACCTCACCGAGCGGCCCGCCGCCGATCCGGTACCCCTCGACGGCCCCCATCAGCAACACCTGGGACGCCCATATGGCCAGGATGCTCTGCGCGTGGACCAGGTTGGGGTTGCCGAGATAGTCGAGCCCGCCCTCGGAGAAGATCTGCGAGCCGGCCTTGAACCACACTGCCTCGCCGAACTTGACGCCGTTGCGGGAGAGGAGCTCAGGGAAGACGCAGCCCAGCGCACCGAGCATGGCCCACCGGCTGTGGATCACCTCCAATTCTCTGTTCTTGGCGAAGGTCTCGGGGTCGGCGGAGAGGCCCGCGGTGTCCCATCCGTAGTCTCCCGGGAACTCTCCAGTGAGGTAGGAGGGGGGATCGCCGGAGAGCGGGCCGAGGTACTTGACGCGGTCGGGACCGTACCAGGGGCTTCCCGAGGCAGCTGGCTTCGGCCTACCCCCGGTCTTGCGCATGGTGACCCGACCACCACCTCCGAGGCCGTCGGCGAGCGAGGGGGCGAGCTTGACGGGCTTGCCGATGAAGGAAGGGGAGGAGAGCGCCATTGTGGAAGCCATTAACAGGAGCAAGAGCAGAGAAGTGAGTTATGAAGGAAAGGTGTTCGATGAGGAGGCGTGAAGTGTTGAGGTCTGAGGGGTGTCAATTTAAGGCTCAGGGGAGAGCGGGAAAATGTGGTGAGCTTATCCTTCGCAATCTCTATCTCGCGTTTCATTGGCTCTGAGGTTGAGACGCATGGATTTTCGTCGAACGCGTGGCGGATTATGATCCTCAACAACCATGAGATGCTTGTATCCGTGATTGCGGGGATCCAGTAGGCGCCGTCGTCTCCCGGGTTGTGGATACGTGTCGTTGGGAGATTGGAAACTTTAGATTTTCCGGGGACAGTTGCGTATCTAGTTTATGTCCACATCTGGAACTGCATGATAAGCCCTTAATTTGTGCTTCCCCGGTCTCTCAATCCATTAATTTGGTTCCTATTTAGAAATTTTAAAATTTAATTTTAAATTTCATAACAATAACGGGATTGCTATGCTTAATTTTTTTTTATAAATAAAAATGTATATTACGAAATAATAGTACAATAGATGGACTTTTGGAATAATTCATATGTTATTTGATATAGTATTAGATTAGAATATACTCAAATCGGTATATATGAATTTATATATTTTTTTAAAATAAAATTACTGTCCAATTATTCCTCACTAAAAATTATTATTTTTAATCCTCCATAACAATGTCTACTCTTGGTCAACAATCAATTATTTTCTACTTTATCCATAATCACTTTTTGATTCTCCTTCGTAGATTCTTGATTAGGGGGTATTTGAAGAATAAATGTTTCTGTATAGGGGGTATTCGAAGAACAAATGTTTCTGTATTTCTAACATTTATTTGTCGAAGGTGCAATATTAATCTTCTAAATAAATCTATCTGTCTCTAATGAAAAAAAAATTTTATGCCAATACCCAAAAGGTAAAATTGTATGACAAAACTGTACATACTGTCCATATTCATGATTTTTAGGACTAAAATATCTTTAAAAATTCATATGTCCTGATTCCTTTCTGCAAACTAATTCACCAACTACTGTGTAGCATATCCTTCTCTGCTGAGTGAATTACACATCTAGGAGGTCGCAACCATTGTGTTTTAGAGAAAGACCATTTCACTTAAAAGCCAAGAGATTTTGAGAAGGTGAAATTGATCAACAATGAGTGGTAAAAAATAAAATATTCATCTCTAATATTTCTATCAGTATATTTCAGAATCAATACAAAAAAAAATCATAAAATTAATTTGAATTATGATCAATATATGAAATTGACCAACAATGATGTTGCCAGGACAAGTGGCGTGCAGATCCAAATGGGCATTAGACTTATTTTATCCTTTCGAATGTAATTTCAGTCAATACTTTGAAAAAAAAAAAGGAAAGAACCTGGAGGATTTGTTTTGACTTTTGAATAGGCTAGTACTGTTGAAGATAATTGATCCAATTAGTAAGATAAGAGACTGGGGCATAAGATTAGTGCTTCCCACTGCAGAGAGAATTCTGAAATATCTACTGGGTGATGAGATGTGAAGTTTCAGAAATTTCTTATTAGTTCTTCACATCTGACAACAAAATGCATCTTATGTATCAAAGATCATCGTGAACAAATGAAGCATCTCATTTAGCTGGAAAGTTCTTGATTATTCAACTTAAGTCATATACCAAAGAAATAGCAGCATAAGAATACAGCTGGTCATATCAAAGGGAAAGGCGGCGCAACCTGATCGGAGTACCATGCTGAGGCTTCAAAGTCAGAACAGTGATCGGCGCATGAGTGTACGACGGCGAGAGCTCGAAGGCGAAGCGTTGAAGGATCCGACAGAGGGCCAGCTTGGACTCCAGCAACGCGAAGTTCTGGCCGATGCAGATCCGGTGGCCGCCGCTGAAGGGGAAGTATGCGTTCTTCTCCGACGCCTTGTACACGCCCTCGGCGAATCTCTCCGGCTTGAACTCCTCCACGTCTTGGCCCCAGAAGTCAGGGTCGTGGTGCATCTGAATCAAGGACACGAAGATCAACACGCCGGGCGGGTAGACCACGTTCCCAATCTTCACGCTCTTGAACACCTGCCGCTGCAAACCAATCGCCGGCGGGTAGAGCCTCAGCACCTCGTACAGAATCATCGTCACCTGCACATATTTCGTTGACTTCATACGTTTTTGTCGAAATCAAATGGTTCGCGATCAAGGAATCGAAGAATTAACGTCGCTTACGGTCTTCAAATGGCTCAATCCGTCAAAAGTTGGCTTCTCTTTTCCGAAAACTTGCAGAACCTCCTCGCGCGCTCGTTCTTGCCAATCTTGGTGCATGCTCAGCACCACCATCGCCCACGTCAGAAGCACAGAGGTCGTCTCTTGGCCTGCGAAGTAGAACAGCCTGCATTCTTCCACCACCTCGTCGGTGTTCAACCCGGCGTCGCCGTGCTCTTGGAGGTGTTGCTGATTGGACTCCAGCAACATGCCCAAAAGGTCGTCGTTCCTTGCGTTGCCTGATTTCATGCTCTCCTCTCTGTTTTTGATTATGCGCAGAAGAATATCTTTCACCTCTTTATCGATTGCTTTCGCTCTAGTGTTTGTTCGGGTGGGCAAATACCTGTATCAGTAGATCAGTAGACAATAACTCTCAGCAAATCCATGATTTTGATTCTACATCGAAAGAGATCACGTTGTTACTGTAATTGGTGCTCACTTGTAACCTGGAATAAGTGCTTTCGACAGGGCACCGGCGACGAGCAGAGCCTGCTCATCATGAAGCTGGAAAATTCTCCTTCCTTCCTCAAGACTGCTACCGAAAGCAGTCCGCGAAATGACATCTCCGGTGAAGTTTTGCAAATCAACCCAAACATCTACTTCCTCACCTGTCGCCGCCATCTTATCCCACTGGTCAATCAGCTCATCACAACAAGCGGAGAAAGCAGGCAACATCCGCTGCATATTTGGTGTTCAAGATCATCACAGGGAACAAATTAACTGAACTGGATCCATGGATCATGGATCATGGATCAATAATTACCTTTAACCTCTCTATATGGAAAGCGGGGTTCAAGATCTTGCGGTGTTTTGCCCACTTATCGCCTTCTTCTCGTATCAGGCCTCGCATAAAGTATCTTAGCATGTAGTTGGTGTTCGGCTTCCCGATCTCGCCGGTCTTGATGGCCATAACCTCTCTCGCTTGATCAGGATCCGCGATCAACGCTCTGGGAAGCGGCCCCAGCCAGTGGAAAGTCACCTTGTTCTCCTTCCCTGCATCAAAATTTCCAGCTTTAATTTTACAAGAATTGGAACAGGGAGGAAGGACTCTCTGCTCACCGTGGGCCTCGACGGCGCGGCTGAGGAAGGCGGCGACGCGGGGGAAGATGGCGTGGGAGAAGGAGGGCATGGGCTTGGAGCGGGCCTCTTCGGCGAACCGCACCATGTCCTTGAGGTCGCCTCTGAGGGGGCGGTAGGAGGACCCCTTCAGGCCCTGAGACCGGAGAACGCGCTCCAATCGCCGCGGCTGCAACAGCGCCCAGTTCAGCATCCGCAAGGCCCAAACCACCGCCAGAAGCAGCGCGGCCAGACCGCCGTAGAACGCCAGCGACGCCATGTCTGCAACTGTAACTGTGAGAATTTCTCAAAGGGTTTGAATAGATCGGTGCTGTGGCCGACGAATTGATGGCGGTGGATATCTATGAATAGATTATTATACCTGCTCGATCGCTCTGCTTTGCTAACCCCACCCACGTTCGCTCAGCAAGACTTTGCCTGCGATTTTTGGGTCTTCGTCGTCTGTCTTGTTCGGGAAGCAATGAATATTGATAGGCTTCTTCTCGATGCCTATGCCTTTGTTAGTGGGTGATCAACATCCTTTTGCATTCCATTTTTTGACTTTGAAAGTTCTCAGTCGTCCACATCGCACGCAAACAGGTGTGTTTCTGTTATACTTTTTTATATTTAGGAAATTTAACTAAGATTATTTTAGATCGATAACTACTTTTACAAAACAATAATAATTGTTCGAAAATGGAACTGATGACACATTGCAAGAAATTCTTAGAGTGATCATCAGCATGCCACTGAGCTTATTGTAGCATATATATATATTTTGGGTAGAAGAAATCTCACGGTATGAAAACTAAACGATAGAAAACTGAAAGATTCAAAGTCTACGCTGCACTATCAAGGCCGCCACTGGAATATGAATCAGAGAAAATGAATTGTCGTATGAATCAGGAAAATACTAATATGAAGAGGTCTTTAATTAAGAACAATCACACCTTGAGCAGAGGTGAGTAGACTCATGAGATCCAATAAAAAGGAAAGCCAGAAAGTCTGAAGTCAGTTGGAGGCCTAAGGGCATCCAATACAAAGGAAGTTTTTGGAAAAAGAGAGAGAGAGATTAAAAAAAGCTGGGTTTGAAAACTCACAAAAAGTTTTCATTGCAAATGCTCTAAGAGCATCTTAGAAGGTTTTTTTATGGCCCCCACCAAAAAAACAAGAGAGAGATTAAAAAGTAGGTCTTAAATTTTGAATCCAATTCCTTTACTTTTCGTTGATACATCAACAAGAGAAAATTAAGGAGCTCATGAAAAAACTCGAGATGCCGTAATCAAAGTGATATGGAAATGATTTCTGCAATGGCTAGGAAACAACTAATCATCCTTGATGAACTACTAAACAAGAACTCCTTTGTCTCAGCCCCTAATGCCACCCAGAGCTAGCTTCAAACTCACTCTTATCGTTTTTGAAATAAAAAGGAAAAGGTAAACTTTTTATCAACTATTATGAAATTATCTCTCTTTTTATCCTTCTCTCCAAACTAGCTAAGAACTATTCCTATACTACTCTTATTGTATTCTCTAAGGAATAAATACTCATACACCTATAGATCAAGTCACTTAATTGAGTAAATTGGACATTAATATGGGGGTAATCGGTAGGTGTCACGTGATTAAAAAAGAGTCAATAATCCTACTTAAGTGGTGATCAAAGTTAACAGGGACAAAATCCTGACTCCACAATGTCCCTACTACACAACGCTCCAGGCTCCACGACGTCCCTGACTACACGACGCTCCGGTTCCACAACGTCCTCGACTACATGACGATCCCAGATCCACGACGTTCCTGACTACACGACGCTCTCGGCTCCACGACGTCCTCGACTACACGACACTCCCGGCTCCACGACATCCTTGACTACACGACGCTCTCAGCTCCACGACATTGACGAGCCCATGAGTAAGGCGTTGGTCCATTGCCCGCGACAGATGAGGATGACACAGTCGTTTTCTCCGGAGAACGTGGGAAAATACCGCTATTTATTCTAGGAAATGTGGGTAACGTAAGCATGAATCTCGGAGCACGTGGAGAATGTGAAGGCGTGGTTGCGGCTCTATAAAAGGTCGCCCGCTTCTACAGGCACAAGTATGCACACAGAACCCTCTAGACTTGAACTACTACATTTTCCTTCCTCCATAGCCCCTGAGCTAAATTGAGCGTCGGAGTGTTCGAGTCATGGCATTCCCTGACCATCATTCTAAAACCCTTTCCTTCCTACTTTCTTCTTCATAGGCTTCGACGGAGCCCCTCAACGATCTCTACTGCTTCGGGTGATCGAAGACTTAATCAATCGCAACACCAACTCACCGGTGGTTCATTCGTCAGCAGTCTCAATCAGGATTAAATTAGCATCGTCTGTGGGAAAACTGAGTTAGGATATGAATTGAGACGTTGAGATGGATGATATAGGAAGACCCAACTTTATCACCTTGAGAACGAAAGATTTCGACAAAATAGTTGCAATGGCGGTGCAGATGGTATTGCAGGGACAACCACAATAGACGACGCCATTTGCAAACCCTCCACCGTTCGAGACACCGTCGATGCCTCATTAAAGTCGACCCAATCGATCAGAACGCTTCAGGCTGCGATTCTCACTTTAATGGAGACGTCAGCTGTACGATTGTCATCATTGTCATTGTCGAGGGAAACCCCGTATCAAGATCCTTTGAAGAAAAAAAACTCCCACATCTAGCAGAAAGAAGACCCCTCAAGGTTCTCCTTTTGCACATAGTATCCTCCAAGATGAATTACCATGACATTTCCAAGCACTGCAAATTAGGGAGTATAATAATACAACCGACCTCGAGGATCATATTTGTAAGTTTGAAAACGCCTCTTTATTACATCAATACACGAACAATATCAAATGTCAAGTCTTCCTAATGACTCTCTCAGGCCTAGTTCAAAGATGGTTCAGTAGACTCCCCTATGCTTCCATCCAGGTCTGGCTCAAAAATATAGGCTCCCCTCTGCTTCCATACACACCTTCGAAGAATTTAAGATTGTGTTCATGCAACACTTTGTCACCAGTCGGAGGTATAAAAAAACTTCGTATGATCTGTTCGCCCTCAAGTAGAAGCTTAAAGAATCTTTAAAGGAGTATTTACAACTATTTAACTAGGTAGCCATGGATGCCCCTTGGTTACCTCGGATGTGCTGATCAACGCTTTCTCACAAGGTTTGACAGATGAAGATTTCTTCAGGTCTCTAGTGAAGAAGCCCTCAGTCGATTTCAATAGCTTGCAGGCCCGGACCTTCAAATATGTTCAGGTGGAGGCAGCCCAGTCTGCAAAGAAAAGGAGACTCCCACCCTTATTTCTCCCTCTACTTTGTTGGACCGTAAAGCTCCCCCACTTTTGTTACGGAATCGAGAACCTTCTAACCAAAAGGAAGAAAAGGTGGTGTAGACGGTGGGAGTTGCTCTAGTTTCGACTCTTGAGTTAGGCCAAGAGCTCCCTCAAACGAAGCTTTATTGCATATTTCATCAATCAGATACTTATTCCACTCGAGATTGCTAGCAGTACGCAAGAGAGTTACAACGAATGACTGATCAACGGAAAGCCAGGCGGAGTTCACCCAGTCGAAGATACCCCCAGCTCTATCGACGTCCTCACCGTTTTGCTCACCACAACCACACCAATCATCGGTCAGATCAACATACTCTCTCACCTTCCCGAGAGCCCTAAAGCTCTTCCCGATCTAGCAAGGAGGCCGATCGGGAGAAGGATGAAGACCGGAAGGGCAAAGGCAAAATGGAGCCTCGGGGAACAGTTCACATAATTTCGGAGGACCAACGGATGAAGACTCTATTCGAGCTCGTAAATCCCATGGCAGAAGACTAGAGAGTCATGAAGTCAACACCAATCGAGGGAAAGGGAGTGGCCCCTTGATTAACTTCAGGCCCAAGGATTTGGAAGGAGTAGAAACTCCTTAGGACGATGCCCTAGTGATCCAAGTTCTGATCGCCAACTACACTGTAAAGAGAGTGTTTATAGACACGGGCAGTTCCATCAATATTATCTTCAAAAAGACCTTTAATCAAATGTAGTTTGATGGAGAAGAGTTTCACCCCATAAACACCTCCTTGTATGGATTCATGGGGCACGAAGTACAACCGCTTGGCCAAATTGATCTCTCCCTCTCCTTGGTGTAGGATCGAGTGTACGTGAGGGGGGGGGGGTGAATCACGTGTTTAAAACTTTCTTTTCTTTTTTTTTAAAATCTTGTCGGAAATTTAAGCACGCAGCGAAAACAAATACAATTAAAATAAAACACACAGCCAGTTTTTACTTGGTTCGGAGCCTTCGCCGACTCCTACTCCAAGGCCCACGCCCCCTCGGGACGTTTTCGATGAGCAATCCACTAAACTTCTCCTCCGAAAAACCTTCGGACGGAGAAACCGAATACACAATGAAAGTTGGTGTAACAACA
>JBBUKS010000113.1:8364852-8376655 GCA_038050645.1 Hedychium gardnerianum | reverse complement strand
TATTCTAAAAGTCATGCTGGAATTTTTTGTTTGTCAAACAGAAGATATTTTATTTTGTGCACCTTTTTCTGGGATAAAACATATGAAGTTTCCTGGTCTGATGGAATACTGTATTCATGTTCTTGGAATTGGAAAGGCTCATGAATGTTATTGGATATAATAGTTCTTTCTGTTGATTCATTTATTCTGGCTGGTCCTTATGTGGAGATTGAGTGTAAAAAAATTTTTTTGCTCTGGTTTTTATCTCTATTTCTTTCTAGAGCTTGTCTATGTGATTAATTTTGTGTTCTTTTTGTGGCAAAAGGCGAAACGCTCGCCCCCAGCGCCCCCGCCAATCCGTCCCAAGACCAACACGGAGGAGGTAAATCACGGGGACTAGTCTAGCTAGCCCAAACAGTGACCAGTGCATGAGAGAGGGCAGAAACCTGACTACTAGCCAGAATTTGAACCTCAGACCTCATTGTAGCAACACCTCATGCACTAACCATCAGTCCATCCCGTGGAGACGGCAATTAAGATATTCTAGATGACCCTTGAAGTAATTATATATAGATATTGTTCCGATCAAATATCGTGGATGGTCAAGCCATCAGTTAACGAACTGGTTGACATGCGCGCTCTCCAGAGGTCATCGGTGAGGAGGAAAGAGCTTGAAATGCACTCAAAGAGAGAATTAGAATGACACTGAGGAGGGGTCCCGGCAAACACTCCGAGGCTCAAGTTAAGGTTTTCTTGAGGATGTTTTGCTAAAGGAAGAAGATGAAGAGGAAGTATAGAACCTGGTCGAGTTGAAGAGAATTTGGAACCCTTATCATTACCTCCGTAAGCGTTTATATAGTTGTCAGGAGAACATATCTTCACGTCGACTGAAATATCATTATTGTGAGAGTTGGTGAGGGGATTAGATCCGACAGCCATTAATCATCTCACCATTCTCAGGATGCCACGCGTCTTAGAATATTCGCAATCATTGTTAACGAGTTTGTATAGGGCGTAGGACTGTCTTGAGAGTGAAAAAGGTGAGATCACTACCTTGAGAATAGATAAAGTCATGATCTGAGATCGAGACTGAGATGATATCAGGATCCGATGCTGAGAGAAGATATCAACAACTATGGCTGAGATAGAGGGATGATGTCAGCAATCGAAGTCGAGACTGAGGAGTTTGTTGTTAAGATTGAGAGGGAGTTTGTTGTCGAGACTGAGAGAATGTCAACGACTGAAGCTGAGGCAAAGATGATGTCAACAATTAGAGCCGAGATTGAGAAGGAGTCTGCTGTTAAGATTGAGCACGAGTGGCAGGATCGAGAGCCGAGATAGGGTCCACTGTAGTGGTCCTGTACTTAATCAAACTTGAGCGGGTTAAACCTGAGTCCCTTCTAGGTTGCGTTTGACCCGTGCGCGTCTCCACCTCATCTTAACTTTAGTTAGGATAGTTTGGTAATTTGAGAGGCAATTAAGGAAGATTCTTTAGTTAATTTGCACCAGTAGTTTGGATTCTTAATGCCATCTGCATCCTCTCCCAACTTGAGCGTAGGTCTGCACTATGCATCATCCTCCGATTACAGGCACAGAATCAGAAACATGTATGAATCATTTATTGCTGCCTGACTGGGCTAAGCATTACAGTCACGAAGCTAATTATGTATTCAAAGAATTTAGAATAGATCTTCTCTTTTGCAGGTATTTAAGGACGTGAAAGCTGGATCAGCTAATTTACGTATCTTTGTGCTAGCTTCACAGATAGGCATATATATATCAATCATCTCATGGCGAGGTTGAGCTCAATGTACTGTTATTTTTCTTGTTTCTTGGTTATCATGCTATTGCTCGTTCAGAGTACTTCAGAGTCGTCGTCTCGCCGGATGCTCTATGACCGACCATCCTCACCGTCAATCCACTGGCTCGAAGGTTCGAACGTCGACGACGGAGAGACGAAAGCCGGGAAGACGGCGGACTTGGTGTACAGGCCAGAGAGGCTGAGCCCAAGCGGACCCGACCCCATGCATCACTGAATTTAGCTCCTCGATCGTTCCCTTCTTCATTTAAGCTGAAGACTTTCTGTACTCGAGTCAGTGTTCTAATATCGTCAAATGCTGACGAAGTATTCGCCATGTTGTTGTTTTTTTTTTAAATTAAGAAGAATAAAAAATAAGGAAGGGAAAAAGGTCATTTAAGCGCACAGTTGCCGGCGTCTTCATCTTCCTCAATTCCCGCTGCTGCGTGTCTGTGCATGTACAGTAGGCCGCGCAAATGCTCCCCTGTCGTTTCAAATTACAGAGCCCCACTTCTACGGCCTCTTCATCCCTGTACACATAAGACACCAAACGCTCTTTTTGCCCAACCAAAATCGACAAAACCGTCGAGGTGACGCGTTGCCTCGGCGAGTCTTCTCGTTCGCTGAGTTGACGCCCGCACGCGAAGCCTCAAAAGCTCGAACGCCTGCAGCCTTCCGCAGCGGCCACTGTCTGCGCTCAGAAAAGAGAAACCTATTTTTGACTAAAATATAAAAGTTTATTTAACACAACTTTTTAACATATTTAAATATGCTAGACGTAAATGATGATATAAATAATTTTTCTTTCGAATTTTAGTATTTTTATTTTATAGAAAAATAAAAAATAATAATGGGCAAAATATGGGACTTTTAATTTGTTGGAAAATTTTCGCTTCAAACTTCATCCGAAAAGATTTTATTTTAAAATTAAAATCTGAAAACAAAAAAGAGAGATTAACCTTCTTCCTTTCCGTCTCGTCAATGAACTGAACTGTACTTCTCCTTCTTTCCTTCCGCTTACTCCGAGTTCGAGCAGCGGTCGCCGTGTTGCCGCCAATGGACGCAGAGGAGCGAAGGGAGGAGAGCGCGACGCTGGTGGTCATCGTGGTACTCGCGGTGCTCGCCCTCGCCTCTCTGCTCTTCGCCTTCGGTTACTACTGCTACATCCGCAGCAAGGTCGCCCAACGCCGCAAGGCCCTCAAGGATGACGGCCAGAAGGTGTCGGGTGACGAACTTGCGAAGGATGTGGATGACGAGGTGGAAGTTGTGGTCGCAACGGGAAAAGGCGGCGGCGGCATAGGAGGAGGAGGAAGAGGAATGCAAGTGTTCTCCTACAAACAGATGCACGCGGCCACGAGCGGATTTGGGAAAGGGAATGTAATTGGACGTGGGAGCTTCGGGTCTGTCTACCAGGGCACCCTCCCGCCGCCCGACGGCCGGAAGGTGGCCGTCAAGCTAATGGACAGCGGTGGGAAGCAAGGGGAAGAGGAGTTCAAGATGGAGGTGATGATGATTTCTCTAATAACCGAAACAACATTTTCTCCTTTTTACTAATAACCCAGCCAAAAAATACTTTCTTTGAACGTTTAGATCCTTTTCTTCCCTTCTTGTGCTTGATCTGTTTTTGGAATGAAGCTAATTTCCATCAGATGATAGGTGGAGCTACTGACCCGACTCCGGTCGGCTTATTTACTGGCATTGATCGGCTACTGCTCCGAAGGTGGTCACAGGCTGTTGGTTTATGAGTACATGGCCAATGGAAGCCTCCAGGAACATCTGTATCCTGCCACGAGTTGTACGCAAGCTATTTTTTCTGTGAAGATATCTTGTAATTTCTTCTGGTTGTTTACTGTTATTGGTATTGAATTGTAGGGGATAATAGCTGATAATTGGTTGTTGGTTGCAAAATGTTAGGTCAAACTCATAGGCCAAGATTCTGACATCTTAATATACAGGAAAGCAAAGATACAACAACAATGAAGCAACACAACTAGAAGAAGAAAAATAGTTCCCAACTTTAAGGCTTGTTTCTCCTTTTGGTAGATATTATGATATAAGGATCATTGCAGAAATTGTTGTGAGTTACTTAATTTATTCACAATTTTTATGATTGCGTTATTCAATTGAGAGAAAGGCTATGTTTTAGAATAAATAGTTCCAAAGAAATGGTAAGGCATTGCCTCTAGCACTTTTGCTCGTGTGCTTATTTCTCTACTAATCTTCCTTGATTTACTTGTGTTGCTTGTTTTTGTTTTTCATTTGGAAAGAAAGAAATAGGACTTCAAAATGGTTTGTGGAATTCTAAATTAAATGATAACAAATTATTTATCTCTAGTCTTTACATATCAAGGTATGCTCGTTGTCATCATGCTGCTTTCTTTTTGTCTAGTGTCATTTGTTACCTCTAGTGTTTACTGAAACTATATATTGTTGAGATATGTTTAAGCAATCTTCAGTTGTCTACATGAAATAGACATTTGATCTTGGTGAAAAATTTACCTCGACTATAGAAAGTCATTCGATTAGTTTTTTGTTTCGTGGAAATTTAACAATGTACCACTTGCCACAAACAAAATGGAAAATTAAAAATTTCCAAAGCAATTCTCATTGGGCAGTTAAATTTTAAATCTAGAAATGACAATGCTAAGATTGATAAATATTTTCAAAAGAATTATCATTAAGCAATGTGTTTCTTCTCCATTTTGATCTGATAAATATAACTAGTGTTTAGAATACCATACCAGACTGCCTGGTATAATTGTTCTTCCTTGTTCAACCAAAGCTTGTTATCCGGACCACCCTTTGTTGGGTGGTCCTTGTGAACCAGTTATACTGAGTGGTTTGAGCAATATGTGCCAGTCCAATTAGGGACTTAAATATTCATTACAGGCGTGCAAATACATTAATGGAATATGTACATTCTTATAAGTTAAGCTCTCCTTCAGCTTCAAAAATAACAGGAGAGTGAATCCCCATAAACTACTTTCTTGAACAATTCAATTAAGATGGGTAAGTTTTAAATTGTTAAATAGGATCTACCAGTGCTAAACTAAGGTCCAAATAGCTGGATGAAAATGTAGTGACTCAGTGATGCTGACAATCTTATTGATTCCTTATATATGTGCATGCAATTACACAAGTTGCTTATGATTTGTAACATACTAGGCAGCTGCATATACTTTAGATGACGTGACCAAAATATTTAAATGGCCTTCAGGTACTTTGAGAAAGAAAACAGTCCTGGACCATAAATTGAGTGACATTTTCTTCTTTTTCATTTAGATTCTCTTATGTTCATATTTGACGTTATTTTTCTTATTCTAAAGACAATCAATAAGCCTCAAAATGTATTCAAATTGCTGTTTTTGTCCTAAAAAGCTATAAAGTGTTCAAAAACTGTGTATGCATGGTTAAAAATGGGTCACACGTACATCTTGTTCTTGTTTTTCTCAAGCAAAAAGGGAACAGAAGCGACTCCTGACAATATATTCTTTCATGAGACCATTACAAATCCATTTGAAGCTAGGAAAATAAAATTCACATTATTAATTGTATCTTCAGGTTCTATTGGTGGTGTGCCAAAGTTGGATTGGGAGATTAGGATGAAGATAGCTCTTGAGGCTGCTAAAGGTCTTGAATACTTGCATGAGCAAGTCAATCCACCAGTAATTCACAGGGACTTCAAGAGTAGTAATATCCTGTTGGACAAAGATTTCCATGCAAAAGTTTCTGACTTTGGTCTAGCCAAATTTGGATCTGAAAAAGCAGGAGGTCATGTTTCGACCCGAGTTCTTGGTACCCAAGGCTATGTAGCCCCAGAGTAAGATTCCAAAATGTCACAGTATTGTGTTCAAATAACATTGTGGTGAAGTCTAAAGCAACCACAATTAAGAAAGGATTGGCTGTCTTGCCTAATTGAAGCTTCCTATTTTCTTCTTCAGGTATGCACTTACAGGTCATTTGACTACAAAATCAGATGTTTACAGCTACGGCGTCGTGCTCTTGGAGTTGCTTACGGGCAGAGTTCCAGTCGACATGAACAGACCTCCAGGGGAAAGTGTTCTAGTGTCTTGGGTAAACATCCTATAGTCTCAATGTAGATAATCCACACTGCACTGGGATTATTTTTTTCAGTGTCTTTGCAATAATACCATTCCGTTATATACTAATTCCATTTATTTTTCTTTTGCCGAAGGCACTTCCTCAACTAACAGATCGCGAGAAGGTTGCACAAGTTATGGATCCAGCACTGGAAGGGCAGTATTCCTTGAAAGAAGCCGTTCAGGTTGCTGCAATTGCTGCTATGTGTGTGCAGCCAGAGGCTGATTACAGACCTCTTATGGCCGATGTAGTTCAGTCCCTGGTCCCTCTAATACAGCACAAATCAGCCACAAAGGCCAGCAGTGGCTCCAGTTTACAAGCTCTATAGAACTGGTCACTTACCTGGCTTTCTTAGAGTCTGCAAGATCGCACTAATTTGTAACTTGAAACATGTTTGTAATGGATTTGTTAGAGCTATTTGTGGTAAAAAATTATGTTCCTACTTGTGCGATTGAAACACTGCTTTGTTTTGTGTATTCTCTGATATGAAAGCCTTTGTCTGAATGACTCAATCTCAGTGAGGATAATTGGGAAAGGATTAATCTAATTCACAACAATTCATTGCTTCGAGGAGGTCATGAATTGTGCTTAAGATTTTGACAAGGTAAAAGGAGGAGAGAAACTCACCATCCGTATTTTCTTCTCCTCCTTGCTGGTTTCTTCCGCAGGATAAATAAAGCCCAAATGGTGCCAAAATTTGACAAGCCATGCTCGCACATTAATCATATACTTAATGTCAACTATATACAATAAATAATTCAATTATTGTGGTAGACAAGGAAGCATTATTTTATTATTATGATTCTATTATATATATATTTTTGAATGGGATGACAAATTTAAAAATATTTTTGAATGATATTCAATGAAATTTTGTGTGGGATTAAATCGATTATCTCTAAGATTAGTTAGTTTAAAAAATTAGATATTTGATTATAAAAAATAATGATTTCATTATTATGATTATTACGATGGATAAGAAAATAAATTTCTTTGAGATTGAATTGATATTTTTAAAATTAATTAATTCGAACAGTGTGAAACATCTAAATTATAAAAAAAACAAAAAACAAATGACTCTATTATTATGGGGATAAGGAAGCATCATTCTTCCGTGGTGCACTGACTCACAAAGCACTGCGATACGATATTCCAGTGAGTCTACCTGGCAGAGCAAAAAAGACTTTTTGATATTTATCCAGGATATAAAGCGTAACCAAAGTGTATATAATGAAAATATCTATACCTGTTTCAATGGATTAACATGACTAAAAATTGGCCATTTAATTCCTGCCTCACCTCCATTATCCACACCCTGTCTTTTTGCATCGGTTGGGACGTAACAAAGCACTTTTTAACAAAGAGGAAGAGTTTGTGCCGATTTTTAGAGGTCCCTTCGTCCTAATTCTTGATCAAAAGCAAACCACCTTCTGAGAGGAGATGTTGGAAGGCAAGGGGATGATCCAAGACACAGACATGCCATTGGAGATGCAGCTCCAAGCCATGTCCTCCGCCAGCGAAGCTCTCGACCTCTTCGACGTCATGGATTGCAGAAACATCGCCGGGCACATCAAGAAGGTTAATGTTCTTTTTTTCTTTTAAAAAAATGGTGTTCGAAATGGAAGCTGGCTTTCATATAAATTCAAAAACTGCATTTCTTCTCCTGTTTCAGGAATTTGATGTGGTGTATGGACCTGGATGGCAGTGCGTTGTGGGATCAAATTTTGGGTGTTTTTTTACACACTCCAAGGGGACCTTCATCTACTTCTGCTTGGAGTCTCTCAAGTTTCTCATCTTTAAAGGAGCTTCTGCATAGTTTGAAGTTCATACCGGAGAATGAAATATATATATTCTGTAGATATTTGGATAAGTACAACTTTCAATTGTTAGTAAGCACTTTTCTCCTTCAAAATACTGAACTCAGACTTGTTACGATCAAACTTCGAATGCTACTGATAATTCACGTGGTGGAAAGACATGTAAACTTGTGGCTACACATGTAAAAGAAAGGTTTGGTATCCCAAGCCATCGTTTCAATGAATATTGGGCATGCAGATGCTTCTGCTCGAAGTGGATAAGTGATAAACGTGTACACAGGAAGGAAACTAGAATTTTAGCTGAGTAAGATGCATGTTGATGGAATATTAATTCTGTCAATTCAACAAGCAAGTTGCTCGTCGACATTAAGAAAAAGTTGATTTTGCAATTAAATATCAAAATGAAGTGCTAAGAATATATGCTTCTACACAATTGTAGAGAGAGTTCTTGTTCAACAAGATAGTGCTGGTGATTCGGATCCATTCATCACAAGAAATGAGTATCCGAATTCATGTATAACTGCTCTTTCGCAATGATTCCTTGGTTGAGGTCCCATCGTCCTTAAAACTACTGCTAGCACCAACACATTTACCTGAAACATCATCATGAACCATTGCAATACGTCCCATCACTTTCTCAATAGAACATTGCATTGATGGATACCTGTGCTAGAAGAATCATAACTCCTACCATGCGGCAAATATATGCATGGAACGAGAAGGTGTCCACAAATTTGGTGTTCCCTTCAAAATGTTCGGCGATCACCTGTTTTGAAGCAATTGAGAAATGAAAAATTAAACTCGATCCAAAGTCAGGACACACACACATATATATATATAATCAAGACTCATGATCTAGCCTTACCCTTGGCCAGTCTATCTCAAAGAGAATCGCCACAATCACCACAATTTCAGAGAAAAGGATGAAGAAAATGAACACTATATACTAAAGATGGTCAAGTAGATGTTGCACACGTAGTTTCATATCATAAACATATCGTTAACTGTTAAAGAGAGTATAAATCTATGGGAGTGACCAAGATTAAGAGACAAAGAGGAATAAAGGATACGAGGGAAAGATAAATTGGCTCGAGTGAGTTGGATACGACATGGCCGACGATGGCGCTGAAGCAAACAACGATACCGACACCGAGCAACGTGTGAATAAACCTGCGAGGAAGTGAATTCAAGATCGTGGTCAGTTTCTTTATTTTATATCCATCATTTGTCATACTGTTTGTATCATGTAACCTCACTTAAAACTATCAAATCTTCATAATTAGAGCAGCAGGGAATATGCAAACACACACATACCATGGTGTTGGAAACGTAGATGCAGCGGCATCAAATTCAGCAACTGCTTGCTTCCATGCCTTGAGCAGGCAAAGTGAGTAGATGATGATGGCCAGGCCGCAAAAGTTCGCCACAAGATTCACAACCCTCATTGCATGGTTTAGCAAGCATATCGTGCAGTACGCCATGCGGTGAGTGCTCTCACTTGGTTTGAGAGTTCCACAACAGGAGGGATCTTTTCTTCTCCAAACTTTTCACATTGATTAGTTTGACTGGAAGAGTTGGAAGTGGGCATCACAAGACCTAACAGTCAAACCTTACCGGTTCTTTCTTTGGTTGACGGTTAGTGTGGGAGTTGTCGATTTCTGAGTCAAGACTTGAAAACGTGCTTATAAGTAAATAATGGATGGCGATGGTGTAAATCCAATGGATGGATTACATTAGGGGAAGAGGAAGTTTTAATCTAATTGAAGTGACATGTAACTAAAGAAAATTGATGCATATCTTTTACTGTTTTATTCATGTAAATAATATAATATAAATGGTTGATTCAAGTTGTCAAGTATAATATCTAAACATCGTTAACCACAAGTAATCAAAATGGTCTTTTATTCACTAGGCCAAGTCAATATCTAGCTGTTGTACAATTGATCTACTAGTCCAATTGCCAAAGCATTAACTCGAACTCATCTGGTTTAATTTTCTTATAATTATGCTTTCTCCAACAACACTTGCAAGCAAGAGAGAAACAAGTGATTGAAATAATCGAGCGTGGCTTGTATTACACGTCGAACATGCTCATATGCTGTCAGAATAAATACACAGATGTGGTAGTGTAATTTACCCATCACTATATCTATCTATTTCCCGCTTTCCTACCTACAACTCGATGTTCTCAGTTTTGGGTTTAATCTCTCCATTCCGCGTGATCGGCCGTCCTACTTGTTGATCATGGTTACTGGAATTAACAGGGTTTGGTTTTGACGTTTGAGGTAGCTCTGCAGCAACTGTTGGAGCTCTAGTAAAACCCGCCGCAGGTGATCCATGGAAATCAGATGTGTCAGGTTTCCCAGTCATGGATTTGAATCTCTCTTCTGCAAACATTCAAGAATCACATTTCCAAAAAAGTAAATCGAGTAGTAGAGAGTCAATAGAATGATGAAAGATTCTAGACTATCAATTATCTCATATAGTCATTACATTTGCATAAAGATTAACATTTACCTTTGAGTCTTCCAGAAGTGACAATTTTACGAAGGTAGTTCCGAAACTCCAACAACACACACCTTTCTTGTTCTACAAAGATATCGGATGTGCTATGATTGCTGCAAGACGTTAGAGAGGTACTAGGATATTGAGATGTCATAAACATTGTGTCTTGCTCGTCACACATTAGAGCCAGTGTTCCTGGAGACATTGGCCTCTGCCCATGCTGTGTGTCCTCACAGTCAAGGTCAGTCTCTTCTGCTTTAATTTTGTCTGCAGGAACACTGGCTGAATTGTGATCTGACGACACAGGCTGAAAAATTGGATCCTCTTGTCGCTGATCATCTTCGTCTTGGTTTGAGGAAGCAATATGAGTTTCAACATGCTCATCCTTGTCAGTTGAGAGATTTTGTGTTGTTCCCTCTGAAATTTTTTATTCACACGAAGCAATAAAAAGAATGTAGAACAAAGGATTAAAAAGACCATCAAGATGATGATTCACTACTGGCTACATGACCAGAGCATAGAACAGAAGTCCAACTAAGCAAATTAGTCAATTGGCAGAAAGAATTCTAACCAGAAACTGAGGCAATTTCAGCATTTTATCCTTTTTTCTGAGCAAATATTACCATTTAGCTAATAAATTTTCCAAAATGTGTGAATCTGGAAACTTCTCCGGATTTGCACATATACAAGTTATAACTAGCAATAAAGCAGAAATAATAGTGAAATTTTTTGAAATAGAAAGCATCCGACTTGTTTATTTCAACAATTTGGTGAATGGAGGAAATAGCATTCTAGTCAAATTTGCTGCCAATTTTGTCCTCATAGTGGATAATTTGTAAGGCTCTCAATACAAAAGTTGCAACAAAACTACAAAATTGCATCCAGTTATCTAATAATCAACCTTAAATGATGTTATCAAAGTGTTTTTAAGCAGAAACATGATGGCTTTTATGACAATCAATGCAGCACAAATAAGCAATTTATACTATAGAAAGCCAATTTGCTCACTGCAGAGAACTAAATGGACAGTAGTAATTCATCAACTAGAGTGTAGACATATCCAAGCTGTTGCAACTATCAACTTGTGAAATTAAACATACCAGGAAAAGTTTTAGCTACATGCCCAGATACAACCACCAGAAGCTTGCAGAGGTCAGTTATGTGTTCCGCTTGAACTACATCCGCTAGAAGAGACCTTAATGGTACCCAATCGAAGTCAAAATCTCAGACACATACAACTAAAGGCTCCAATTTGAAGCTATGAAGCAACAAGATCATTTAAGGATAATTTGTCTACCTGTAAGTGACTTTCGTAGGAGCTGTTGTAGTAGGAATAGTAGAATGTGTCACACGAACAAAGTTAAAAGAAGAAGCTGGAACAGAAGCCTTCACTTGACTAGGCTGATAATCATTAAAAATTGAACAAAATAAGATAATGAATGACAAAAAATATAGATTCATCAAATTAAATATGCTTTAATAATGCATGGTGAACACAGACCAAAACAAGTCAATAATTTATGTTGCTTTCTAACTCTTTACTATTAAGGTAAGTACAGGGGGAAAAAATGAATTGGCTCTTCCAAATCTTCATTAATTAAGG
>JBBUKS010000113.1:8338529-8364752 GCA_038050645.1 Hedychium gardnerianum | reverse complement strand
AGTCGGGGTTGTGTGAAGCTAGGGAACCACGGAGAGCCAGAGGTTGCTGGAAGCCAAGGCCCCTAAGAGTCGGGGTTGTGTGAAGCTGGAGAACTATGGAGAGTCAGGGGTCGTTGGGAGCCGGGGTCCCTAAGAGTTGGGGTTGTGTGAAGATGGGGAATCGCGGAGAGCCGGGGGGCGCTGGGAGCCAAGGCTCCTAGGAATCGGGGTTGTGTGAAGCTGGGGGTATGCCACCTCAACATGATTATTGACCTCCCTACCACGTGACATCCTCTGATTACCTCCCGTATCATCAACGATGAATGCTAGGAAAACATGTCACGGTGAAGAAGGCCGGTGATGGAAGCGAATAGAGAGGGAAACCCCTCTCTTCTCGTGAGTGGAGAGCTCCGGTGGTGATGGGCTTTAGTGGTGAAGGACTTTGGTGGAAGCTTGCAATCCCTTTCTCCCTGCCACTGTTCAAAGCGCGCACCATGAGATGTCAAAAACACTATAGCTTTTCCCTTTGAAACCCATCAGATCATCTTAGATCTCAATTGACAACTAGAATCACTCCAGATCTGGATGAGTGGTGTAGATCGCTCCAGATCTAGATTGTTGGTACAAATCATCCCAGATCTATATATATGGTCTTGATCTCTTCTCCATTGAGTGGATGGTTCAGATCTTGATCAGTGATGATGATATCTTTTTCCCTTGAATTGGATGGTTCAAATCTTGATGGACGACTCAGCTCTCTTTAAATTTGGATGAATGATCCAGATCGCTCTAGATTGGGCTTCCTTATTTAACCTTAGCCTCCAGCTAAGCTAGTTCAATTCGACTCATATAAAACCAAATTCACATGTTAGGTAAATGCCACAAATATAAGAGAATTTCATTAATAGCTCCTAAAATGAATCCAACTCGTAAAATATATTATGAACGCAGTTTTAAACATACAAGCATATTAAAAATACTAATATAAGGGCTAAAATCTTGTATTGAATTGTCGATTATCAACTACTCAACCATCAATTGACAAAAGACTCATTCAATTGATTGGTATATCGATTACAACCCATGTAATAGTTGAGTCCACCTAAGTTAAGATCTATCCCTTGCTCAAATACAATTACTCTCATTTCACCTTACAACTCTCTTCCATTATAAAGTCATTTCCTATTAAGCTTCTCAATGCACTAAACTCTCGATTCTCTTTTTGTGTCATCCTTCTCACTTTATTTATATAGTCCACCTCCAACCATTTCCTATTAAATTTCTCATCATTTAGATGCAGCGATCCCTGAGCTCTCTCATGTGTCATCCTTCATGCTCTACATATATAGTCCGCTTCCCAATCATAATTACCCTTGCTCTTCATCCCTGTAGTCTCTAAAGTGTCTCATATCACCCTTCTCCAATCTACACACAATCAGATGATCATGAACTTGATTGCGCTAATTAGTCTCAACATAACACCCTTCTCCACTGAGTCCCTACCCACTCATACATACATATTAAATTATGAATGCAAGATTTAATTTAAATTCTTCGTCCAAATATCAAAACTCATAGTCATACTTGAACAATTAGGGCATGATTACATCAATAAATATATACTCTCACATAGATTTTAAATCCACAAAGGCGAAATAGATATGAAAGCATGAAACAACAAGTGTGGTCTTGGAGCTCAGTCATGCAATACTTGCATTTTGACAACTATAGATCATCAAAGTGGCTCGAGCAAACCTATCTTATAGGACTTATGGATCTAAAATTATAGAGATGAAGACTTAATTGACAAAAAAACTTATCTTAAATGAAAAGAAAATGCTAGAGTTAACAAGAGTTAGACATACCAAATGGGCTTATCATGAGATTACCAAAACAAGTTAGGGTGGTGAGTTTACGTCATAATTCATTGGTTAGCACTACAAAATGCTAGTCATACGTCACTGTAACAAAATTATCATCGGATATAATTTATAATTGATTTCTAGTATAAAAGAGGTTTTCAAGAAGAGGCAATGAAAGAGTTTAATTGGGAAAATATAGTAAGTGTTCTCTTAGTTCCAATTTGATCGAGGAGGAGTGAATTGATCGAGTGTAAGCTAATTTGAGGATATGGTGATGATTAAGTGAAAGTGAAGTAGTTTGGGGTTATAAGGAGATGTTCTTAAAATAAGTGATATTTTCTAGCATTTAATGGGTAATACATGCATTTTTTTTCCGGTGGAAATTTATCTAAGATTTAGGATAACAATGATTAAATATTGAGGGATACATGGATACTTTAAAAATGTAAGTGGAGGATTAATATTAACTAAAAATAAAACAAAACAAATTACCCTTCAAATCCAATAATTGAATTGATCAGGGTCGGTCCGGCCCAACTCTAGAAGGGCGGCCCAATTCGCGTTGCTGACTTTTTATTTCCCGTGGTTGGGTTCCCCCGTGGTTGGGTTCCGCCGTAGCTGACAATGTATAGAGGCGTAGGTGGAAACTTGGAGGCGTGAGGCAACAAAGAGGCGATCGATCCAGGTGATTGATTGTTTGATTAATCCATCGCCGGCCGATTCGAGGATGGCATCTGCGTTTGTGAAGTGGCTCACTGACCCCCGCCGTAACTGGTTCGCGGCCCAGCACTACAAAGCCCTCTCCAAACGCCTCAAGAGATATGGTGATCTCGTCGTTCCTTCCTCCCCATGCGGTTCCCGCTCTTGGATCATTCGATTTTTCTTATAATCTATTCTGAAAACAACAACAACAACAAAAATCTTCTGTTTTAGGTCTGAGATATGAGGATCTTTATGATCCCTTGTACGATCTGGACATTAAGGAGGCTCTCAACAGGCTGCCGCGCGAAGTGGTGGACGCCAGGAACCAACGCCTTAAGCGCGCCATGGATCTGTCCATGAAACACGAGTACCTTCCCGAGGATTTACAGGTTTTGGCTTGCTTTCTCTCTTGTTTTGTTTTTGTGGTTCGGAAATGATTCTTGAGTTTAAGGAAGTATTGCCTCATTGATTTGTTGGAAGATCACTTTATTTTGGAGGGCGGAGTCTGGCAACAGACGAATTTTTTCTTTCTTTTGCTGCAATTTGATATTTGGTTTAGTTAAATGTCAAACAGATTAATCTCTATGAAACAGCTCATGCTTGTGTTGCTTCGCTTAGTAGAATCACAATTTTGGTTGGTTACTAAAAATGTTATCTACTTCTCTGGTTTTGACATATCTAGCCTGGCCTTTCCGCTAGCTAATAGGATGATTTAGCATCTAAATATCATAAAATAAATCTAAACCATTTATCATGTCATCACAACCTAAAGAATAAATTATATCCTGAAATTATAATAATTAACCCATAAATCTTGCTTGTTTTTCTATATGCTGCTTTTGTGTAGTATTGATTTATGTTTTATTTATATTATTTGGGATGTCATTCCCTATTTAACTATGGATGAAAAGTTAACAAATAAAAAATTGTAATAGAGAATCAATAATACTAGAGATTTGTGATGATGTCCAACAGTATAAGATCTAATTGTAAAAGGTGGATAAATTTGTTAAAATGTTGAAGTTATATGATGTTGTTCATAACTAACCCTTATCTTGCAATCATTTGGCTGATTTATTGGCTTGGTCATCCACATTTACCATGAAAGGCCATCCTTTTACTTTCTTTAGAGTTTCTTGGAAATATTTGATTTTACTATTGTTATTATTTTTTTGTGCTAACAAAACATTTGATTGTCTGAAATTTCAATCCTTCACATTCTATAGCATTTCAATGTTTCAACTCTCCTTGCTAGTTTGTAGATTTGTACACAGTATTAACAATCTTTTGTAATAGCAGTAACAGAAGCTCAATGTAATAATATCAGTTATGACTTAATATGAATGATTCTAAGATATTTTGGATAAATGTTTCTATTCTCATGTCATGTGAGAGGATATCCTTTTCTTTTGGTATGCTTGCACATTATAATATTTATCACCATAATTTATTTTTGCAGTAATTGCTCTGAGTAAGTGAAGTTTTTATTTATTTATTTAACTATCCTCCTGGCTATAAAGTAACTGAAAATGTGCACTTTTACCCATATCCTATAGAATTGGCAAATGTCCTTTGTCATGGAGTCATGTATCTTTACTTTAGATGTAGTAAAACATTTCATCTTTCGCCCCTATAGTTTAACACAACTTTAACATCTTCACCTTACAGGCATTGCAGACACCATTTAGAAGCTATCTCAGAGATATGCTTGCTCTTGTAAGTATTTCTTTTAACATACATTGGATGCAGTTTGTTCTAAATCTGTAAATATAGTTTTGTATCTCAGTCAATCGTGAGAGAATTCCATTACTGTGTTATGATCTTCTCTAAATTGAATGTGAAATCTTAATAATCAATATCATCTTTGGTAAAATAATCTTGGAAATATTATCTTTTTCTAAAGTTAATGTATTTTGTCTATTCATTGAGTTGACACATTGTTTTAAATGCTTTGTCTCAATTTAATAATAACAATGTATATTTCTGCAGACATTGTGAAGATCAATTCATTAATGTTTATTGAAACATTCTGTGATAAGTCTTGTAAAAATGTAGCTTTCATTGATACATCTATAAGGTTGATCTCTTATACTTGACTCTTTATATGCCCCTCCCTTCTACTCATGTTGGCCAATTTTCTGAGTGGACGCCCAAATATTCCTAGTGATCACAAGTTGATATTTTTGGAAATAACCATGTTGGACAAGATGATCAACACCCAAATGGACACTTGATACTCCTATTGATCACTTGAAATTTTTTAGAAATAGCCATGTTGGACAACATGGATCCACACCTGTGTTTGATTTTCATACCTGAAGTAACATAGTGGTTCATTAGAATGTACATTCAATGTTAAAGCAGCCTCGCTCCTTGAAGATGCTACGCATATATCAGACTATTTTAGTTTGAATTTCTGTATGAATTTTAAAAATAAGATATACTGAGCTCATATTCCAATTGGATTCCCAATGCTTCATCTTTAGGTGATGACATTGAACGTTTATTCCCTGCATTGTTATATTCACCTCTTAGACTACGAACATAGATTTCAAGGCTTCTTGTACCCTCATATTCCTCCATAAAATCAAATGTCAACTATATTTTATTTGGCGATGTCTATGTTCACACAACCCAATCTTGATTTTGCATTTAATACCGAAGTAATTTTATTTTATTACATGACTTATATACTATTACTGTTTGGATGGATATTGATTTTTCATTATATGCTAGGGGTGTTGGTATAATGCTTATCTATTAGATGGATGTGTATTCCATTACCTAGAAAAAATAAATTTTACTTATTCCATTACCACATGGATGATGCTGAGCCGATTTATGTTTATCTATTATATTACACAATATTTAACACTTTCGTAGTGACATTATAATTACATTTAATGGAATATTTTAATTGAAATGAGTTTGAATTCAGTGTTTTGATTGTAACCCAAAAATAGGAATATTATTTGGGGGCCATTTGAAATTAGGTTAATTGTTTAATTGTTTGTGTATCTAAATATTGGGTTATGACTCAAGCACACCAGCCAAAGATGAGAGTCACACAGATGTGGATATTAAGGTTGATGTACTGACATACGAGGATTAACAAGATAAAAAATGAGAACATTAGAGAGAAAGTCGGGGTTGCACCTATTGAGCGAAAACTTTGAGAGACACGTTTAAAATGGTACGAACATATAATTAGATGAATAAATGCTTTAGTTAGGCAATGCGAAACTATGACAAATATACACATTAAACAAAAAAAGGAAGATCAAAGAATATCATAAAATTTATTTAAATATTAATGATGATATAGTAGAGGATAGAACTCAAATAACATAGGAAGATCCATATAGTCGACCCCGGGATAAGACTTGGTTGTTGATGTTGTAATAGTAGTAGACGTAACAAGACAATTGTTGAGATAAGGGATGACAAGTTGCCTATCATGGCTCTGTTTATTTGGGAGGATGGAAATAAAAACCGTGGAAAGATTTTCACGATGGAAACTTTCCCCTATTTATTTAGCAAAAAATGATGAATTATTTTCCTTTCTTTTATTTACCAGATGGGCAGACAAACTTATGAATTCATCAATTTTTGATATTTTTTTATCCGCCTAAATCGAGCAGAAAGCAATTCCCTCCCTCTCAACTCACTTCTCCAACCCAACTTGTAGGAGTATTTGACACCGCACGACAGCGGATGACGATCATTGCCACCGCGGTCAGCGGCTCCGTGTGAGCGAGGTGGCGACCTCGCGCGCACGAAGCGGCGACCTCGCGCGCACGAGGCGGCGACCTCGCGCGCACGAGGCGGCGACCTCGCGCGCACGAGGCGGCGAACTCACGCGGCCGCGGCCTCACGAGCACGAGGTCGCCTTTGAAGTCATGGCCTGCAGCCCCGCGTGCGCGAGGGGTTGGTCCACAGTTTTCTTCCCTCCATTTTTGTTTTTCTCTTTCCTTTTTCCTTTCCCACGTCCCACGAATTCTTTCCTTTTCTCTTTCCTTTCTCTTATCATTCCCTACGGAATTTTTTCCACAGTCAATTCCATTTCTTCCCCTTTCATCTTTCGAAGTAAACAAAGGGTAAAAGTTTTAAGTATCTAGGATCCTTTTTTAAAAAAAGGTTAGAGGAGTTGATAGAGTTGTGTTTACATAGGACATATGCAGAATGCTTGAAATAGAGGAGGCCGTCACTTGTTTTTTTTGTGATCATAAGGTACCTTTAAACCTTAAAGGGAAGTTTTAGAAAATAGCGGTTCGACTTGCTATGTTATATGAAGTTGAATGTTGAGCTATGAAGTGAGTGCATGAGCAGAAGATGAGAGTCGCAAAGATGAGGATGTTAAAGTGCATGTCTGGATATACAAGGATGGATGAATAATAAATAAGAACATTAGAGAAAAAGTCGGGATTGCACCTTACGTGAGGGAAATTTTCGAGAGATGTGTTTACAATGGTATGAACATGTACTTAGGCAACCAATAAATGCCCTATTTAGATAATGTGAGAGTATAACAAATACACATATTAATCGAGAAAGAGAAGACTAAAAAAGACTTGGTTAGAAATGATAAAATATGATAAGATTTATTTAAATATAGATGAGGATATAGTAATCAAGCCCAATGACATAGGAGGATTTATATAGTCGACTCCACTTAGTGAGATAAAAATTTGGTGGTTGTTTTATACAGAGAAACAAGGAAAGCTAAATGTTGAATTTGGCTTCATACTCTTAGATGGAATTATCTTTTTCTTTTTTTGAAAATCAGGTCATCTTCAACTTCAGTTCAGATCAATTTTAATTGTTAGACCCATCTGATCAAACATAATTTTATTTAATTTTGCTTGGATATGTATGCCTGAATTTTTAACCCTGGGGAATTATGTAAATAACTTATTTTCCTTTATATATTTGTAATCATTAAAAATTTTCTTGCTGTCAGTTGTATCATAACATCAATGAGCCACTAAAGTTTTAGGTATAAAAGTTTGTCTTTGCTGTGAAAGGTATCTTTATTTGAGCCAAAATCACTAATGGGGACAATATAGGACTCCAATCTTGGTTTAAAATATGAGAACTAGATTTTTAGTCTCACATTGGAATGGTTCCAGCACTGACTTGTGTACACATGGTACAGGTTGGCATAATTTAACTGTGTTAACTAACTGTGTTGGCTTGAAACAAATTGACACGTAGAAGAGGTATAAGAAGGGGGGAAGAGGAAATAGCAGAATAGTAAGGAGAAATAGAAACATACCTATTGTCAAGACAATAAGAAGTGTTACTTAAGGAAATAGTCTATAGGAATGCATCAAACAGTCATGTATAATAACAAAAATTTAAACAATTGCAACACATGCTCCTTAGTATAACTAACAAACTAAGCATTTGAGGTATGGATTTATAAGGGGTTGAGTGATCTGTATGTTTTTATAGAAGTTGAGTGTTGAACCTTTAGCCTCTGTTTGGATTGGGGTGAGGGAAAGTTCATTAATGGAAGGGCAAGGGAGGGAAAGGGAGGGGAAGTAAACTATTTATGTTCCCCTTGTTTGGCAAGGAGGGAAGGTTCATTAACGTAACATGTGTTACCTTGTTTGGAAGGAAAGGAAAGGAAATGAATGTTAAATATATAAAGTTACAAAATTACCCACACTTTTTAAAATACCATTTGAACTACTTAAAGTTATTTATTTACTCGAAGAGTAGAAAAACAAATCTAATAAATAGAATTTATTAGAATTTTTCTGGAATTTTTTGAAATTTAAAATGAATTATTTGAATATTTTATATGAATAAATTAGTTAGGCTTTAGAAAAGCTTGTTTAGATAACTCATCTAAATGCGGAGTTGATAATATAAATTAACCTAAGTAAACCTAAGTCTAGGAAAAAAAAATTGATTCACTGTGCACCTCCGCCGTTTATCACTTGTGCGCATGCGGCGGCGTTCCATCGCGTGATCGACCGACGTCGCCCTCCTCTTTGCCACCGGCCGTGAGAAGTTTTAGCCACCGACCTTCTTTGTTCTCCCCGTCGTCACCGGCGGTTCCTACCCGCAAACCTCTTCCATCATATTTACATTTCTTTGAGAATAATCAATCATTTAAAAAATTCAAAAAAAAAATCAATTGAAAAAATGTCAGCCAAAATGTCAATCGATGGCAAATGACCATAATCACACACAAGAAACAGACTTTAGTTTGGCTGATTGCATACTCCAGCATTTTTTTGGCTTTGCTTTTCTTCTACCCCCGCAAGCCTTTTCCACTAGTCGGTCCAAGGAAATTACTCTTAGTTTCTGGATGTGCATTGGATGTGCATTCTCGACTTCTTTCCCTTTTAAATGGAAGAAGAAAATGAAATGAATTGCGTCATAGATCATCACAAAAAAAAGGGGAAAAGTGTTAGTTATGGTTAGATGATAATAAAATGATCCTCTTAAAAGTGATTATAGGTTGAAAACCTTTTGTAATGTGTCCATTAATACATCTTTCTCGGTGATTAGATATCGTCGTAATATCTAGCAAGATAGAAATATATTTTAGTAGAAGCCCCTTGAGTTATACCATGTAACTAAACTAACTGGTCTCTTAAGCCTATAACAAAAAAAGCATGAAGTATAGATAACACAACAAGCAACATAAAACAGAAACATTTACTATCTTATTTTTATGAAAACCATTCAAGCACAAAGTATATTCAATCATCAAGTAATAAGTCTTACATTAAATAATAATATTCTAACAAACATCCAAAATCATCCAAGTATATAGCATCCAAATGCATAAATACATAGCATCCACATATAATCATCCAAATATATATCACAAAACAAGCAACAAACTAATCATACGGTAGATTCTCTCCATCCAACATTTGGAATAACAAGTTTTTGCGATGTTCAAAAGGACATCCAAGTAAAGTTCTCAACATCTTCGGGCGTTGAACAAGATACAAATAACATGTAGAAATTATATGATACTCAATACCTAATTGAGTCAACAAACTCCACACTTCATTGAATAGGAAGTTCATTTGACTTGACCATTTCATGTGTTGAACTCATAATGGCTGAGCTACATGGTCAATTGCATTACTTATACCGTCATCATCAAGTTTACCTTTCTTTGCACTCTTGTTCTTTGATGATGCTCCAACAAAAGTGTTAAGTGTTAACTTGAGATTTAGTTGGTTCAGAATTAGGAGTTGAAATTTGGGCATCCCCATTAACTGTATTTGAATTGTCTAAATGGATTTCGTATTGAGATATCATAAATTCAACTTCATTAATGGTTTAAAAATTATTGCCACCAACATTATTCTCCACTTCTGACGCTGTTTTAACATGTTGTCTTGTAGCCCTATCCTTCCCATATAATTGAACTAACTTCTCATAATTTCGAATAGGCTTGCTCTTCTCCATTCGGTAGCTGATTTTATCTACAAGTTATAATATAATTACATCAAACATTTATTTATAGATAGTATCACAAGAGAAAATTAAATATAATTTTTAAATTTATATCATGAAACACACCTCAATTAGTTGTTGCCAAACTTTAGGTTCAACAATGAAGAATTCTGTGATGGGATCCCATTGAAAATCACTCATACCATTCTTGAATATATCATAACATGAAAACCAACATCTTTTAATATGTTTCATGCGATTTTGAATCCTGTCCTGATCGATAAGTTTGTCGAGAAATTTTGCTTTCAATTCATTCACAGTATTTTCAAATGCATGTGTAGTAAATTCCACCAACCTTATTGCCTATATTATATTGGTTCAAATATGCATCAATAAGAGCATCATCTATTACTTTAGTCCAGAAACATTGATTATTCACCTTGCTTGCACAGACATTTTGCAAGTCCCTTTTTGCCTTTCTTAAAAACAAAAATATAGTAACAATGAAACACACAATCACATAAACAGTCATGACATAAAATTCAAGTGACATAATAAATTAAAATGTCAACATTCACAATCATCCAATTACAAGAGAATGTCCAAAACCACAAGATAAATAAATAAACATAAATATCACATAATGTAATCTAACCACATAGCCGCAGTTATGAAATCCCTAAGCAATTCTCCCCTTCTTGCATCTTTACTGTCATCTCCATTACTATGATTTTCCTCTTGATGTTCACTATTATTATTAAGTTCAACATCAACCTCGACAAGCAATCCCTTATCTGAATCAACATTAATCAAGTAATTGTGTAAATACAACAACATAGAATAATTTTTTTTTTGAGTTTCGACTCCATAATGTGGGCTCTGTTAAACTTCTTATAATAGCAAATCTCTTCTTAACGACTCCAAAAGCTCTTTCAATTGCATTATGCAAACAAGAATGTCGAAGATTAAATAACTCCAGAGCATTTTGTGGTGGATTGCGTTATATTCTTTAAAATGATAACGTTCTCCTCAATATGGTGTAATAAGACCGCTTTTCAACATGAATCCAGCATCAACAAGATAGTATTTTCCTTAAAAAAAATTTATGTGTTATTAAATTGTAAAAGCAGAAGCCTAATCACAATATATGTCATTTAATTTACCTTCAGGAATTTTAAGACACTCTTGTCTAGTTAATGTATTTTTTATTATTCTCGAGTTGGATGCTTTCCTTCCCACTCGGCTAAGACATAAGTGAATTTTAGATCAAATATGCATGCTACTAAAACATTTTGTGTTGGAAAATCCTTTTTATCGCGAAACTTTGGGGCATCAACGAGAGAAGTTTTAATAGGAATATGTGTTCCATCTATTGCTCCAACACAATCCTGATATACCATGTCTAAATTATTAATACTTATGAACATATACACATGAATCTATACTAGTCAAAACATAAGAATAATATTTTCACCTTAAAAAATGGGTAGAATCAATTGCTATTGAAGATTTATGAAGGAACTCATCTGGTTGTTTATCCTCCAACTACATTGATCCCGCCTAGGAACGCCAACGCGTGACTCACCCGTGTGCTGGCATGGAAGTTGACTATCGTCGCCTATCTCCAAGCAATCAGAAGAGCTTTTTAGCAAGTGTTTGTACCCCGCCTGAGAAGAACTAGAACAAAATCGTTAGAATAACAACCAGGGAGTTCCCCGGCGTAGTCACTCCGACGCTCAAGTCAGTTGTGGTGAAAAGAAGAGGAATAAGAGCTAGGGTTGTTAGGGTGTATCTGCGCGTACCTTGACCTGTTGGGGCAGGTGACTTTTTATAGACCTTCGGCCCCTCGTGTCCTTTCCCCTTCCTATTTAATAGGGGTGACTCCCTATTTACGTGGCTATTTACCCAGAGTAATGAGGCCACGTTCCCCACGTCTTCCAGAGGATAACACTAGTAACGCCTACGTTCTTGCAGAGATAACGTTTTATCGGCTCCGGAAGACGCGGGGACATTTGAGATTTGTACCGTCAAGCAATCAAGACTACAATAGCCGGGAGACTACTGTAGCCGGGAGGCTATTGTAGTCGGGAAGTTGTCGTATGTAGTCGAGAGGCTGTCGTAGTCGGGAGGCTATCATAGCTGGGAGGCTGTCGAAGCCAGGAAGCTGTTGTAGTCGGTAGGCTAGGAGGCTGTCGTAGCCGGCAGGCTATCTTAGCCGGGAGACTGTCAGAGCCGGGAGGCTAGGAGGCTATCGTAGCGAGGAGGTTGTCGTGGCCATGGGGCTATTATCTCTGACTGCCACCTCCTCTTTCCAACTTGACTTATGCGCCACGCGATATCCCTTGATCATCCCCGTATCATACATTATAGCTCTTAAAATACTATGGAAATGATGTTTCTCTCGATTGATAGAAAAAGAAGCCAAGTTCATGATTTGTAACATTGTGACCTAGCAAATAGAGTGATTTTGCTTCTTATTCTTCCATAGTGATCCTTGTTGTAGGTCATAAACCGCCTTCTTTGACTAAAAGATTACATAATTCCACAAATGCAAGACCCATTCTCCCATTCTAATTATACTATGACATTGATCATTAATTAGCATTTTTGTCATTAATTCATTTCGCACACGTTCCCCTTTTAACCGTATAACACGAGGAATTTGACTAATTTGTTTGTGCATACCAAGCCGCAAACAAATAACTTGTGCCGATGCGAGTTGATGCATACGATGCAACTTAATGAAATCATTACGTTTACGTTTTGATCACCCATCTATAATCAAATAAATGAAAAAAATAAATTACAAAGAGAACAATAGTGAGCATCGAAAATGAAATCAATTATGTAGAAATCAATTCTATAAAAAATAAATGAAATAAATTATGTAGAAATGCATATGCTCATGCAATGTTGTTAACAATTCATATGGATACATAGTATTGTACCATAGAAAGCCTTTCAAATAATGACAGATGAAAATATCATATTTAAACAGTAATGAATCCAAACTATCAGGGAATGAAATAGGATTTCCAGGATTCCAATTCAGATTTAAGAATTTCTTTAGTACATTTTCAGGGGAGACCTGTCATTGAAGTAAGGAACTAGTGCTACATATGCTTGATGATAGATAAATAAACCAATAACATATTGCTAAGGCTTAAAGGTGCATCATCGTGTATGATTCAGGGGCATTTAGTTTGATAAATTAAGCAAGCTAGTTGCTTGTGAAGGAGTCTCATCCAAGAAAATTGAACAAAATAGTAGAGTTAATGCTTGAAGCTTATAAAACTTGTGAGGGTCTACATTTCTTCCTACTCCAAACTTTGACTAACTATAACATACACATCGAATAAACTAGTTCGGTCAAAGTGCACCAAGTTGATTCATTTTCCTAAATGAGAAACTCTAAAACTTGAAATGTGATAATCCCAATTAGGTGAACCAAACAGCCTTATACCAGTTCGGTCAAAGTCCACCAAGTTAGCTCATTTTCATGAATAAGAAAATTCATGTGCTAATCCTAGTTAAAAGAACCAAAAAGTTTCATTGTGCCTTCTCCATTTCCTCATCCACGAATAACAACCGCGCAAAGATTCCACTTTGCCTACGGAAGTTCATCGTAGATGCCCTAAGTATAATTATCTAGCATCATCAAAAGCGGACATTATCTAGCATTGAAGCAGCGAACTACTCCAGCATAACGCCGAGAAACAACCTAGCACAACAGAGAATAGAAGAAGAAGAAAAGATTAGGGTTACCCGTCCTCAGAGAGATACGCGGTGAGGGTCAGCTCCGACGCCATGGAGTTTGAGCAGTTGGATGTCGGGTCGTCGGATGGAGCGCGCTGCATGAGGAGGGTTCCCCTTCCCCTTCCTTACACCTCAGATTGGAGTGTAAGGAATTCTGCCTCTTTTCCCCCTCGCAAGGATAAAGCTTACTCTTCCATCCCCTTCACCTCCTTAACTCCTTCTCAAACGAGGTTAAAAGTTCCTCTTCCCCTTATTTACCCTTCCCTTCCCTCACCTCCTCCCAAATAGAGCGTTAGGTTTTCTCTTCTAAAAAAGAGGTACTCTATCTATGTTCACCATGGGTATGACAATCAATACATGAAGCTTGCACAATCATCAATGTCAGACCAAGTGCAAAATATAGTATGTGAGTACATGTATAATTTCATGATTTTTAATCCTGGCTAGCATGATAGGTGTGTATATGTACAATAGTTGTTGTAAACATTCTAACATGAGCATAATGTTGATTTTGAAAAGTTTAGCATAATGATAGGAAGTTGATGTTGATTGGTTACAAGAGGACAAAATGTTTTAATAGACATTAAATAGATATAAATATCAAGGAACCAAACCTTATATTTTATTCATGATTTAAAATCTCGACCCATATCGAAGTTTTAATTATAACCGGAATAATACGGTTTCGGTATCATATGCCGTGTCGATATAGTTTCAATTTTTTTTTAAAAAATATAAAATATATTAATTTTAAAAAAATTAATCTAAATATAAAATAAAATAAAATAGTTTTTTAAAAAAATACGAGATCGTGGTGTCTCCATATGGTAAGTAAGTAAATAAATAAATAAATAAATAAATAAATAATTTATTATATTATTTGAAATTAAAATAAATAATATATATATATATATATATTAAATTAATGAGATAGTTTTATTAGGGTATGATTAAGCATGTTCCTATTTATAGCTAGGAGTTGATTGTAATTATTAACCTAAGGTTTATTTATTAACCTCAAGTTTAATAATTTAATACGTGCATCCCTCCTGCGCCCGCGAGCGCCCCCATTGTGACCCGCGGAGGTCGTGGTGGCCTCCGCGACCCCACAGATTTCGCCACGCGATCACGACAGTGGCTTGATCTTCCGGCATCTCGTCGTGATCCATAGAGGTTATGGTGACCTCCGCGACCCCGAGTTCGCAGTGGGATCGCGGCGGCCTTCGCAACCTGATGGAGTTTGCCGTAGAATCGTGGCGGCCACCGCAACCCCTCGACGGCCCACAGAGCGGGTGTCAGTGTCGCCCATTTCGCCCCCCACAGCGTTCGGAGTTCACAACCGGATAGAACGATAAATTTTACCTGTTTTGCCCCGCACGGCATATCATGGCACGAAATTTTAAACCATGATTATTGTCCATTTTCAGATACTAGCTATTGGGGGTAAATTCCTTGAAACTTCACTTTTATATTTGAATAGTTTAGCCATGTGTTTCTTAGCCAATTACAATAAATCATGAACCCTATTGATTGAAAGGGAGCCCTTACATTGATTTGTTTTAAAGCATATGAAGACCTTTTTGCCGGAGATAAGGGAAACAATCCCAAGACACTGTTGTTGTATTTAGGAAGTATGTAAAAGTCTTATTTAACCCCTAAAACGATTTGTTTTAACTACACACCATTATACAATCATATACTAACGAAGTATCTTCTTTCCCTTTAAAAGTTTGAAACTATAATAATCTATTCAATATAGTTGTTTAGCAATTTAGCAAAAGCCTAAAGCAATTGACTTTTCAAGACACCTCATCCAAACCCTTAACTTTATGAAGAAAAAATCACATTAGAGATAAGCTTCCTACCTCAAACGAAGCTTGCAATTAGAAAATCAACTTGGTGTCTGAGAATTTCTGCTGTGACACTGCTATTTGCCTTGAACTCTTTAGGAACAATACCCTCTGTGTGGTGTTGAGAAGAAGATAGAGGAAGGCAAGGATCACACACACTCAAGGGGGGAAAGAGGGGGAAAGAAAAGAGAGGAGATTCTTTGGGTTATTAGAGGATCGATTCCTCAACATTGAGGGCATCATTTGGTTGCCTAATAGTTTGAGATAATAAGTTGGTGCTAGAGTGGTTTCCTCTCTTATGTCTAATATGAAAAGAGAGGAAATAAATTTATCTTTGTAAATGTCTTCTCTGGGTCCACTTTCATGTTGTTAGACTCCTTATCTACTTATTACTTCTATGGCCGAGGTACTTCTAGTCCTGAAGCTTTATCTATTCCATTGCTTTTTGTTGAAATCTAGCACTAAATCCTTCACCATTGATGATTTGTAGTAGACAATCATAGGGCGCTGTTGCTTACCAAGTAGCACTCTTAGTTCTTGGATCTTTTTATTTCTCCCTGGAAAAGTACTTGCAATCATGTTATTTCTCATTTGTCGCTTCCTATCATATATTCGATTATGCATTTTTCTTCCATTAGGCACTCTCGCATTTTAGGTAGAGGTAGGAAATTTTCAACGTGATACAATTCTTACATTCTAATGCTACTCGAGATTAGTACTTCCTCCTCTTGACAGGTTTAAAATAAGGTGCAAATGAAAATTCACATTATAGATATGGTTTCACCTATTGATATTATAGAATGATTGAAGCCTTAAGTAAGTGATCACTATGTTAATGGTGTATAAGTATACTGGCCCACTCAAGGTGAGATGATCTTTAACGGAAATGTGTCTAATATGTTGGAGGAGATTGGTATGTTGCAAACTAAGCCAGCTATTACTTGAATGGATCTAAATGTTAAACCGATGCTAGAACAAGGGAGTCATTAAGTGATATAGTAAGGCACAAGATTTTATTAAGTGATACAGTAAGGCACAAAAAATTGGTTGAGAAACAAAATTATCTCAGTTAGAAGATCGGACACATCATTCACAGTGAAAGTGATATGTTTGTTTCTTAAAGCTCCATGTCATGTTTATTGCTTATTTAGGAGTAGCTTTAAGATTTTTTAAGTTGGCTAAATTTTTTGTCTGAGAATAATTTTTGTATCCAGATTATGGTGACATTTAGTTTGTGGGGGTAGACTAACGTTGATTGGCTATGTATATTTTGGTTCTGTCTAAGAGCAAGAAACCCTTATATACTCAGATTGAGTGCAGATGTGGAATATAATGATGTTATAATCCTAAATGCACGAAGAGCTTATTTGGGTTAAACAACTGAAAATCAAATTGGAAAGTTATACTTTGACAATTAAGTTGCCATGGACTTTAATCCAGTTCCTTTGTTTACGAGAGGATAATACATAGTGATTGATTGACACTTAGCTATAAAAAGTATCATCCATAAAATAGTGAGATGATTTGCTAACCAAATTCTTATATAATTCTAATATTGATTATACCTGACAGAATTGAGTTTTCATAATTTTTTTAGTTTGAGGGGAATTTTAGAGACTAAATTGTAAATATCATGTAAGGCAAGGTCTGACAAGTATAATTTTAGATTGACGAATAAGAAGCATATAGGGGATTATCAGAATGGTTAAAAATGTTCTTATCATCCCAACTTTCTTATTCATTTGTTATATTGGCGGTAATGCCTTGAGTTTTTTTATATATATTTTTCTAGTACGTTGATGTTATTTTTAACAATCCAACACTCATATCATTAGGCAATGAGGGATCCCAGCGTATCAGATCCTAGTATTTTGATATAAAATTCAATAGCAATAGCATAGCATCGTATCTAAACAATTTAAAGCTATATTCCTCGCATTTTTCTTTTCATTTAATTCTTATAGTGTCAGATTAACTTAGATATATATGTATGTATATGAAGTTTATCAGATGGAAAGCTACTCAACTAATTTAGTTGAAAAGGTAAAATGCATTTTCTTCCTACAATTTCTATAAAAACCTATGAATATTCACGTATCCGTTAATTCTTGTAGCCATAAATAAGAGCCTCTTATTTTATACTAGTTCGGTTTTCTCCTTTATCTATGGACAGAAGAAATCATCAACGAATATTTAGAGAAGATTTATTTTTAATCCCTTTTTAGCCTCTAGACTTGGAAAACACTGGTGTTTTATTTTCTTCCGCTTCAATATTGGTGTTTAAATTGCAAATTCATAAGATTGAGCGTTATCACTAATTATATATATAGATATACATTGTAAACTATGTATCCTGATCTCACAAGAGAATTTACAAAATTCTCCACGGTTTTAATGAAATGTTTTGTGGCAATGTTAGATACTTTCTGCCCCTTTCCTTGTTGATTTGCATTCCGCATCGTTGGGTTTGGCGATGACATGCGATGCTATGCTAATCTGAATTAAGGCGCTTGGATTCTGAGACAAGTTTTGGCAGGTTAAAAAGGAGAGTGCAGAACGCGAGGCGTTGGGAGCGCTCCCCCTCTATCAGCGCACAATTACATGAAGCACCCTTCTCTTTCCGTAGCTACTGCACACTCAACTGCAATGGAATAAAATTGCATGGACTCTTTTTCTATCAAGTTTGCTACTTGATTATTTTTATTTTTCACCTGTTTTAAATCGTGCTATGAATCAATGGTCATAACTGAACCCTTGAAGTGTTCTACCCAACTGATAATATGAATGTAAAAGACTGTTTCGTTATTAGTGTGCCAAAGAAATATCTTTGTTTCTTTACCCTGTAGATTTTATCTTGAAGATCTCAGACATCCTTTAAAAAAAATTATCAAAAAATTATTGGTTTTGATTAACCATCCATCCAAAGCTTGCAGTTGGTTAAATGATAAGTAGGAAAGCGGAAAATATTCGTATATATATATACGAGAATTAAAATTGACACGAGTTGATTAGATGATTGTATGCGAGAATTAAAATTATTAGATCAAAATGGGCTATTGATGTTTTAATTGCATTGATTGTATTATTATGTTTTAGTTTCAATTGAAATGGACGGTTTTGTGTAGAGATGTTTGTAACAAGTTGACTGTATGATTATTGAAAAAGTGATTCTTCATTTGGCATATCCGCGAATGCAGAGGTCCTTTGTAGTTCTAGTATTTTTAATGGCAATTGTTTTATTTTAAAAAAAAATAGATTTTAAATGTTTTATAACGAGGTTAGAATTTTTTGGCAAGTGTAAATTTTTCACTTAATATTTCAAAATCTAATAGTGATCATAGGGTACATATAAAAATTGTTAGAAAATTCTAACCTTATTACAAAAACATTCAAAATCTATTTTTTGAAAGTCTAATAGTGGTGGCAAAGGGCGAAACGCTCGCTCTCAGCGCTCCTGCCAGTCCGTCCCAAGATCAACATAGAGGAGGAAAATCACGGAGGCTAGTCTAACTAGTCTGAATAGTGACCAGTGCATGGGAAATGGCAGGAACTTGACATTTTGAAAGTCTAATACTGATCAATATTTTGAAAGTCTAATAGTGATCAACATTTTGAAAGTCTAATAGTGATCATGGGGTATATATAAAAATTACGAGCAAATTCTAACCTCATTACATAAACATTAAAAAAAATTATTGATTTTGATTAACCATTCATCCAAAGCTGGTAGTTGATTAAATGATAAGTAGGAAGGAGGGAAATGTTATATACGAGAATTAAAATTAACTCAAGTTGATTGTATGCGAGAATTAAAATTGTTAGATCAAAATGTGCTATTGATGTTTTAATTGCATTGATTGTATTATCATGTCTCAGTTTCAATTGAAATGGGCGGTCTTGTGCAGAGACGTTAGTAACAAACTGACTGTATGATTATTGAGAGAGTGATTCTGTTAGGACCAAATGTGGAGTTAGAAGGAGGTGATTAGTTCCAATCTCTTCTTGATGATGATTTGTGACGGAAGATTCGAAGCAATGCTAACACCTTCGTTTTACTTGATATTCACCTCCTTGAGGTGACTAATCTAAGGGTCCATTCTTCTCACTCATAGAGACATTATAAAAACCTCCTTGGAAGCGGAGAAGTCTCGTACAAACTCAACACAAGCTTACAACAAGAATATAAGAAGAACAAAAATGTAAGTACAATCAACACAATGAGAACCTTGCTCTTGATCTTGTTGCTTAGGAAAACCTCTTGTAGACTCGGAAATGCAGCACTTCACTCAGAATCGTTCAAGAATCAACATTGACAGCTTGTGAAGAAAACTCAAAAGAGCTGCTGCTTCAATCCACGCGATTTTTTTTTATCGATTTAGGGTTTCTTAATCGATTGTCCTTACTCACCAATTGATTACCATATCAGATTTGCTCGTTTAATGACACTTTTTTGAATGTCTAATCGATTGGTGAACCAAGCCAAACGATTATTAGCTTCTTAATCGATCACCCAATCGATTCAGAAGCTTTTTGTTCTTGTGACAAACTGGCCTTAATCGATCACCTAATCGATTGGTCGAGCTATAATCGATTGACCAATCGATTACAGTCTCTTTTGTTCTCTCGCGATAAATACCTCCCAATTGATTGCTCCAATCGATTGGTTCTGTTTCAATCGACCACTTGATCGATTCGGATAGCTTTTGTTCTCGCGACAAACAACTCACAATCGATTGCTCTGCCTCAATCGATCACCTGATCGATTCGGACATCTTTTGTTCTCGCGACAAACAACAACCTCCCAATCGATTGGCAGCATGCTCCAATCGATTGGTGAGCCCTTAATCGATTGACTAATCAATTACGGTTCCTTCTATTCTATTGAGAACAACTTCAATCGATTAACTCACCCAGTCAATCAATTTACACTCTGTCCAATCGATTTGCATGCTGCTTAATCGATTCTCAATCGATTGACACAACCACCTAACTCGTGCCAAGTGTTTAGCTCTCAGCTGATCCAACTTAGACTTGACCTAGTTCCCAACTAGGGAACTAAGTTTGCCTAGTCCCACTAGGACTTCATTCGTGCCAAGTGTTTAGCTCCCAACCCACCTTGGACTTAACCTAGTTCCCAACTAAGTTTGCCTAGTCCCACTAGGACTTTACTTGTGTCGAGTGTTTATCTCCCAGCTAATCTACCTTGGACTTAACCTAGTTCCCAACTTGGTTTGTCTAGTTCCACTAGGACTTTACTTGTGTCAAGTGTTTTAGCTTCCAACTAACCCATCTTGGACTTAACCTAGTTCCCAATTAGGTTTGCCTAGTCCCATTAGGACTTTACTTGTGTCAAGTATTTTAGTTCCCAACTAACTCATATTGGACTTAAACTAATTCTCAACTAGGTTTGTCTAGTCCCACTAGGACTTCAGTCATGCCAAGTGTTTAGCTCCCAGCTAACCCACCTTTGATTTCACCTAGTTCCCAACTAAGTTTGCCTGGTTCACAACCAGAAGTTCCCTTTGCCTAGTCCCACTAGGACTTAACCATTTTCAAGTCTCTAGTCAACCCTTGATCTACTTGACTTCACTTAACATATTGATCAAATATTTAAACTCAAGCTCGAGCCAACCCTAACTTGGTCAACCTGGTCAACCCTTGACTCAGGGACAATTACACCAATAGATTCTTCATTTGGTATATCCGTGAAATATAGAGGTCCTTTGTAATTCTACCTTCTTTAATGGAAAATTTTTGTTTTTAAAAAAAATAGATTTTGAATGTTTCTGTAACGAGATTAGAATTTTCTGACAAGTATAAATTTTTTACTTAATATTTCAAAGTCTAATAGTGATAGGGTACATATAAAAATTGCCAGAAAATTTTAATCTTATTACAGAAATATTCAAAATCTATTTTTTGAAAGTCTAATAGTGATCATAGGGTACATATAAAAATTGTTAGAAAATTCTAATCTCATTATAGAAATATTCAAAAAAAATTATGAAAAAATTATTGGTTTTGATTAACCATCCATCCAAAGCTTGCAATTAATTAAATGATAAGTAGGAAAGAGAAAAATGTTTGTATATATATAAGAGAATTAAAATTGACTTAAGTTAATTAGATGATTGTATGCGAGAATTAAAATTGTTAGATCAAAATATGCTATTAATGTTTTAATTACATTTGTATTATTATGTCTCAGTTCCAACTGAAATGGGCGGTCTTGTACAGAGATGTTAGTAACAAGCTCACTGTATGATTATTGAGAGAGTGATTCTTCATTTGGCATATCCGTGAAATGTAGGGGTTCTTTGTAGTTCTGGCAAATTTTATTTTTTTTTAAAAAAAATAGATTTTAAATGTTTCTTTAATGAGGTTAGAATTTTCTGACAAGTATAAATTTGTCACTTAATATTTCAAAGTCTAATAGTGATCATAGGGTATATATAAAAATTGCTAGAAAATTTTAAACTCATTACAGAAACATTAAAAAATATATGAAAAAATTAATAGTTTTAATTAATCATCCATCCAAAGCTTGCAGTTGATTAAATGGTAAGTAAGAAAGAGAAAAATATATGTACATATATATGAGAATTAAAATTGACTCAAGTTGATTAGATGATTGTATGTGAGAATTAAAATTGTTAGATCAAAATGTGCTATTGATGTTTTAATTACATTGATTGTATTATTATGTCTCAGTTCCAACTGAAATTTGGGGTTTTGTGCAGAGATATTAGTAACAAGATGACTGTATGATTATTGAGAGAGTGATTCTTCATTTGACATATTTATAGATATAGAGGTCCTTTATAGTTCTAGCTTCTTTAATGACAAATTTTTGTTTTTTTTTAAAAAAAAAAATAGATTTTGAATATTTTTGTAATGAGGTTAGAATTTTTTGGCAAGTGTAAATTTTTCACTTAATATTTCAAAGTCTAATAGCGATCGTAGGGTATATATAAAAATTATTAGAAAATTCTAACCTCATTACAGAAACATTCAAAATAGGGTATATATAAAAATTATTAGAAAATTCTAACCTCATTACAGAAACATTCAAAATTTATTTTTTGAAAGTCTAATGGTGATCATAGGGTACATATAAAAATTGCCAGAAAATTCTAACCTCGTTACAAAAATATTCAAAAAATTATTAGTTTTGATTAACCATCCATCCAAAGCTTGTAGTTTTTTAAATGATAAGTAGGAAAGAGAAAAATGTTTGTATATATATACGAGAATTAAAATTGACTCAAGTTGATTAGATGATTGTATGCGAGAATTAAAATTGTTAGATCAAAATGTACTATTGATGTTTTAATTGCATTGATTGTATTATCATGTCTCAGTTCCAACTGAAATGGACGGTCTTGTGCAGAGATGTTAGTAACAAGCTAACTGTATGATTATTGAGAGAGTGATTCTTTATTTGGCATATCAGTTAAATGCAAAGGTCATTTGTAGTTCTAGCTTCTTTAATGGCAAATTTTTGTTTTTTGAATGATAAATTTTCTTCATTTAATATTTCAAAGTCTAATAATGATCATAGGATATATAAAAAAAATTTCAAAAAATTCTAACCTCATTACAGAAACATTTAAAAAATATTAATTTTGATTAACCATCCATCCAAAGCTTGCAGTTGATTAAATGATAAGTAAGAAAGAGGAAAATATTCATATATATATAATATATATATATATATATACGAGAATTAAAATTGACTCAAGTTGATTAGATAATTATATGTGAAAATTAATTAGATCAAAATGTGCTATTGATATTTTAATTACATTGATTGTATTATCATGTCTCAGTTCTAATTGAAATGGGCGATCATGTGTAGAGATGTTAGTAACAAGTATATGATTATTGAGAGAGTGATTTTTCATTGAGCATATTCATGAAATGTAGAGGTCCTTTGTAGTTTTAGCTTCGACAAATTTTTATTTTTTTAAAAAAATAGATTTTGAATATTTATGTAATGAGATTAAATTTTTTTGATAAGTATAAATTTTTTACTTAATATTTCAAATTCTTCATTTGGCATAAAAAAAAATTCAGGTAGAACTTCTTGGTGTAAAGGGAGCGTTAAAAGTGAGATTTTAAACTTTTCACTGTAAACGAAAATGACAGATAAGATTTGATGATTATTATACACAATATGTGCAATAGTTTTCCTAAAGAATTGTTTTATAATGTTATAGATTTAAATTCTGAGTACAGAGACTTTTTATTGATCAATCTAACTCTAGCTTTTATTTCCTTGTAATGCTGTAAACTTGCAAGATTGTAATTAATAAATTCTAGAAAATTTGACAACGAAAAGCAACTAGAATGGATTGGATTAAATATTTAAATGCACAGCTTGAACATTAACAAACCATACTTGAAACTTAAACAAACTATACAAGAATCTTTCTAATGACTACGAATAATTGATGCATTGGTCCCATCACTCACTGTTGTAGTGAAGCTCCACAAAAGTACCACCTCCAATACGTTTGGCTAATCTTCCAGGGTTTATGCACTTCTCCATCGCTTCCCTTATGCGACAACTGCACATCAAATAACATGAATCCTTTATATTAAAAATTAAGGAATTAACATCACAAATAATTACAAATATTAGAGAGATTACCTTCCTGTATGAATGCATTGTTCGCGCACAAGGAGAAGTAAGCACTTTGATAGCATTTTAAAAATGAAGATGTTTTCGGAATTATCAATTCCACCATTTAGTTCATATATTCATTTTTTTTTTTGATAATTCAAGTATTCATCTTTTCGAACCGATTAATCCTGGAGGTGATCGATCCAGCCTCACAAAATTTTTTCACCGGCCACCAGAATAGATCGAAAAGTGCTAATGAAGGCTCATCCAAATGATCAACATTTTTAAATTTGCTTCTCACTGAAAGAAAAATCTCTTGCAATACGTCACAATTGAAATTCGAAATTTAGATATCTTCATTATCCATTGAAGGATCTAACCATTGCACCATTATTCCGGGGGCAATGCCATTCAATTCATTGATGAAATGAAAAGTTTTTACATGTCAAATTTATCAAACTCCAAATCAAAATTTAAGTTTAGATTTTTCATAGCCTAGTCAGTGTTAGTAAAAATATTTTATACCATAAATGCTGAAGTAGCAATATACTTAAAACATTAAACTTGTCATTTTTTAAGTACATAGTCTGCAGTTAATATCAGTTTGTTTCATAGATTTTAGATGCAATATTTGTTCTTATTTTGGTTTCCCGATATATTACATGCTTGTATTTTTTTTTTCCCTTTCAGGAGGCTGTTATGTTTTACTATAACTTAGTTATGAACTATTTTATTCTCCAAAACTAATTACAAATTTTACTTACAATTGACTACAAATCTGATTACTATACAGGTTCTACTCAGATTTCAATTAGCCATGAAAATGAGTAATCCTATCCGGGCAACGAGAATTACTATTTTTCACTTAATTCTATCTATTCAGCATATGACCATGCCATACTGAACTCGTCACATAAACTGAAAGTATCAAGTGCATGTGATGAAGTTGCAAGTATTGAGATCACCTTCACAAATGGCGCAAGATCTGAGGGAAGGATTAGGACATCTGGACTACGAGGAATCTCCAAAGCCTCAATTGCAAGCGAAAAGTCCACAGGAACACCCAGAGCGGATGGATGTAGTGGATAGAAGCTGCAACTAGATATAAATTTGAGAATCCACTATATAACAAGAACATGGTTTTGGTAAAATTCAAAAAATTGGCATTTCAATTTGTCTGTTGATGTAATATATGAGTTGCAAGACGCGCCATACGGTCTCCTAACACTGGAGTCCGTGAAATTTCCTCACCACTGAGTTGTTTCAAGATAGCAACTGTGCAACAGCCAATGGTAATCTGAAAAAAAAAAAAGCAGAAAAAGGAACTAGATCTAAATGTTTTGTACAAATAAATGCTAAATACCGAGACTAAATGACAGTACTAAAATAGAAAGAGGAAAATGATTGACATGAAATAGGTCTAAAATCACTCCTTAAAAGTGAGGTCGCTCAATTTATCACTGACTCTTAGAAATCAGGAGTTGTTAAAACTCATAGAAGACATGATAAGGTAAAGAAAATTGATGCATCACATGCAAAACTAAATCAGAACTGTGAAAAAACAGTGAAACTACACACAGAAGTTGGCTAATGAGGCTAAGACTAAGACTGCAAGGGTGGATATACGAGTATTGAAAGAATATCATAGTACAAATCCTGGATTATATGATTTGAAAATGCATAACAAGAAAAAGATATCTCAACGATGGATAAATACAGAGCTTTACAAACAATTCTTGTGTTTGGACACTAAAGGAATTATGCATCAATTTGATCGATTGCACTTAGGGTATCATATCAATCAAGAACCAGCTAATATGGTTTTTCGCAATGTCATTCAATGAAGATTTCAAAGAACCAAACTTTCATAGCTTGCAGGGATGCACAGGATAATAGTGACTAGCAAAATTTAATGGCGCATAAATACAAAATGGAGGATGAAGAAGGTAAACTGAAGTATAAGCACAACACTAGGAAATTATGGACCAACTAAATAAATGCACAAGCCAAGATCTGATGT
>JBBUKS010000113.1:8313289-8324120 GCA_038050645.1 Hedychium gardnerianum | reverse complement strand
ACAATATACATAGAACAAGACATAAATACTTCATTAAACAAGAAAATGACATATACATAGTTCATACATCAATCACACATCATAGATACTCTCTAACCCTAGAAATCTGAGATCTACTCCATGAAAAAGGAAATACAAACCAAAGACACAAAATATAGCATACTTACAAGTCCAAATCTGAGAATAGAGGGAGAAGAGATGCTTATCGAGGAGATGTCGGTGTCTTCGGGATGTTTCCTTTCTCCGGAGATGGATGGATCATCAAGGATGGAGGTGGATGAGAGCCCTAGGGTTTTCCCCTAAGGGGAGAACCCTTACCCAAGGAGAGGGATGAAGTCCCAAACCCAAGATGATTCAAGCAAGGGTTTGTTTGACCCTTTTATACTTGTCCAGAATTTCCAGATCTACCCCTTTTGTTAGGCTTCACAAAACCTAATTTTTTTTTACATCTTAAACCACTTAATCTCGAGTTATTCTCTGAATTAAGATTGTATATCTTGAAGTTATCTACACTCAGGAAGTTGAATCAGCCAAAAACTCTAAACAAGCGCAAAGTTATAGCCTTTTTACTTTTTATCAACATGCTAGAAAAATTGACACGACCTCGTCTAAAAGACACAGCCCTAGCTTGAGAAGTTTTTATTTCAGAGGCATGGTCGTACCTTTTATCATGTATAGTTGGTAGATTCTCAATTTCACCCTAAAGCAAAGTTGTAGGCCTTGAAGTTATATTCAATTTGATATAAAGAACACCTAAAAACTCCAACTGAGCAGAAAGTTATGATGGTTCAAAGTTTGGTTTGCATATCTGGGCAGAGCATGAGACACGACCGTGCTCTTTATCATGACAATATGATTGATTCTTCTATGCAACTCTAAATAAAAGTTGTAGATCTTGAAGTTATCTTCATTTTAAAATTTGATTCAGCCCGAAACTCTAACTGTGAGCAAAGTTATGATCGTTCTATGTTTCATCTGCAGGTTGCCCAGAATCTAATTTAGCTCCAAATATGCTTCAAATCATGTCCTATCAATGAAAACACGCAAAGAGCAGTTCTCCGAACTAAAAGAATAGAAGTATACTATAATATGAAATAGAGTGCAATACATGTAAATTATGCTCATGAAATATAAGTAGATGTGCGTTAAACAATGTATAAAAACATATATAATCAACGCGCATCACACCCCCAGACTTAAACCTTTGTTTGTCCTCAAGCAAAACCTATAATCTAGATTTATGTGTGTAAATACCGCGTCATAATCTCTATTGAATTATTCTAATTCTATCATGTAGTTTCACTAATGAGCATGATAATAAAATTATTTGAGTGTGACCTAGTAAAAGTTCTTCATGCTCCGTGCGATAAGTGACTTAACTTTTTTAAGTGTCAATCTCCAAGCCTAGTTGATTCGTCATCTAACCGTCTTCCTCATGCTTTTGGCGATAGACACTTACCTATCATTCGCAAAGTTCATCCCTCTTAAACTACATAAGGTCTCAAAGAAATACTCGGTATCAAGAGAAACATAACAGTTATTTTCCCAATAATCTAACTCGGTATCAAAGGGGTAACTTGCTAGTTTTGACTCATGACAACTATTTTTATCTCTTATTCTCTTTAATTTTTTTTCAATGTGCATATTTTCTTTTTCAACTCAATCTTTTTCTCTTATTTTTTTTCGGGATATAGATTTTTCCTAATAAGTTGACATGAACCGAGGTTATCCAGTAACCAAAATATAGTTGAGAAGTCACAAAGAAAAACAAGCATACTAGTCTGATTCTATGAATCATAACTATTTTTTGAATTATCTACCATCAAAATCAAGCATAGTGTGAAGAGATCCTTAAACTAGGCTAACACTCAAACTCTTCCAATAAAACATTTCTCACTTCATGCTATTTACGGATAGGAGAAGATTGATCACTAAACATACTAGTATGCTTTATCACAATAACATAAATATCTAGAACAAGCGTGCGAGTATATTTCTATGAGATCAAGTCAGTAATCATGTAATGACTGATGCAACTAGGAAAAATTTTATTATGCAAAATTAACAAAATCTAAAATAGCACCCCCTAGACTTAAATTTTTTATTGTCCTCAATGAATGCAAAATACATATAATACGGAGGAGGTATGAAATGAGGGGAATTACCAAGTGATGCGCATCAAAAATTTGCATCATTTATCTTCTGAAGTCACCCCTCATCTTGTATTCTCACTCCTACTAATCTTTAAATTCTAGATAAAGAATAATAGACAAGAAAAACCAAGTAGAGGGATTGGGTTAGAAAAACTAAAAACTATCAAATAAAATAAAAATAAAAATGAAAGCAAGAGAGAACATGGATTGCCTCCCAAGAAGTACTTGTTTTAGGTTATTAACTCGACTCCTTATTTGGTTCATCGAAATCTTGCCCTTGGAGGGGTAAGATATTACAAAACCCTCTTACCAAAGGCTCTGAGTCTCCCAACAAATATGCTCCCCTTCAAAGGTTTGTCATAATGTTGTCTATGTGAATCTTGTGCAAAATATGTCCTACCACCAACATGCTCGAAAAAGAATTGGTTAATAGCTTTAGATACACTAAATAAAATATTACTATTACCAATCACCGAAGAGACTAAATTATCAAATGTGGATTCAAAGGTGGGTAGGGAAGGCTCTAGCTCAGGTGGTGGTGCCACTTAAAGGGGTGATTCTTGGGGCTTTTCCTCTACTGCACAAGTCCCTACACTTTCATCAACCAAAGAAGGTGATTCTTGATACATTGCTTCCATACCATATGTCCCTACACCTCTATCCATGGCATCTTCATAAACATAGATTGAACTTACATAGCTTGTTAATAGTTGTCATGTTCTTGATTGTGGCCAAAAAATTTTTGGGGGTTCCTCCAACCGGGGCTATAAGTGTGTGAATGTGACGAGGATGATACATCTAACTTTCTTTTGAGATCATCCAATGATTTTTCCAAATTGTGTATCCTAATGTATTTGTCGATTGTATGACCTATTTCTTAACAAAAGTTCAAAAGGAAAGAAAATATTATAGTCAAAATAGGATAGACATGTAGTAATAAAAATTCAAAAGGAAAGAAAAATGTAAAAAAAGAAAAAGTCTAGATTAACTAAATTGCTAATCAACTAATGTTAATCGAAAACATTCCCTGACAATAGCGCCAAAAACTTGTTATGAAACTACAAGTGCATGGTAACGTTGTCAGTAATATAAAAGATTATCATATCCACAGGGACTGTTGATTAAGCATTAGAGAGTTCACAAAGTAAGTTATCTAGACAATCGAATGTTGGTTGGAAGTCACGAACTAGAGAGCTTGTCAGCAAGAGCTTAAGAGAGAGAGAGAGAGAAAGAGTTGAGAGTCTTGAGAGGGGAGATGAGAGGGAAGTTGAGAGAGTTGAGAAGGTTTGTGGGAAAAATGGTTCTAGGATTCTGGTTTCACTATGATGCTAGTTAATGTCCCTATAATATGTTCATTTCCTTATTTTCTACACTTACTCCTATGTAGCAAGGGTTGTCCCAATGTTAAGGTCTTTTAACTCTAGAAAGTGGGTAAGTGACGATGCCCTTTGTCACTAAGGGAATGATAGTTCGGTTGAATGAGAATCCTTTGTCACTAAGGATCTCCCAATTATCCAGTCTAGTAGCAACCTTAGCATAGAGACAAATCTCTTACATCTACATGCATTACTCACATACACATTTCGTCAAACATGTATAATGTACAACACTCATAGAGCAAGAAGTAAACATCTCACAGAAATAAGGAAATTGAAATATACATAGTTCATACATCAATCACACATCATAATTACTCCCTAACCCTAGAAATGAGAGATCTACTCCATAGAGAAGGAAATACAACCAAGAGACAATAAACGAAGCATTCTTACAATCCAAAGAGTAGTAGAGAGGAAGAAATGCTTATCAATATGTTGTCGGTCTTCTTGATTGAGTCTCCTTGCTTCGGAGGAGGACGGATCATCAAAATGGATGGAGATGGAATCTCTAGGGTCCCACTAAGGGGAAAACCTTTCCCCAAGGAGAGGCACGAAGTCCCAAAACCAAGATGGTCAAGTAAGTATTTTCTTCACCCTTTTATATTTGCCCAGAATTTCAAGATCTGCCCCTTTTCTTAGGCTTCACAAAAATTGGTATTTTCACACCCTAAACCACTTAATCTTGGGTTAATCTTCGAATAAAAGGTGTATATTTAGAGGTTATCTACATTCTTGAAGTTGAATCAGCCAAAACTCCAACCGAGCACAAAGTTATGGCTATTTTACTTTTTGTATGCAGGCTGTCTGGAATTCAACTCGGCTCATGCTTAAAAAACACGGCCCATGCCTAAGAAAACACATATGTTCCCTAAAAAACATGGCCCATGCCTAAAAAAACATGGACCATGCTCTAGTAGTGAGGCACAACCATGCCTCTGGGGCACGACCTGCAATTGAGGAGCTTCTGGAGCCTAAACACGATCGTACCTTGAGGCACGACCTGCAAATGAGAAGTTCTTGGAAGGGGGAATAATCATGCCTTATAGCATGGCTAAACATTGTTTTCTCATCTTTTACCCTGAAGAAAAGTAGTAGGACTTGAAGTTTTCTTCAATTTTATATAAAGAAAACCTCAAAACTCTAACCGTGCCAAAAGTTATGATGGTTCAAAGTTTGGTCTACGAATCTAGGAAGAGCAGGAGACATGGTCGTGCCAAGGAGGCACGACCGTGCTTTTTAGCACGGCTAGATGATGGATTCTTCTATTGGAATATGAAGAAAAGTTGTAGATCTTGAAGTTATCTACATTTTGAAAGTTAATTTAGCCAGAAACTATAACTATACGTAAATTTATGGTTATTCTATGTTTCATCTACAGGCTGCCCTGAATCCAACATGGCCTCTGTTTTCTAGCTCACACAATCGTGTCTGAGAGACACGGCCTGGACTTGAGGCTAAAATGGGTGGAGTCACGGCCGTGTCTAGGAGACACGACCATGACTCAAGATTTTCTAGGGTTGACACACGACTATGTCTGTGAGACACGGTCGTGACTTGACCTCCTTCATATGTGACACACAACCGTGTCTAGGAGACACAATCATGCCTTGTGCTTCTACTGCACTTGAGGCACTGCCTGAGCTCTCGCCGTGCCTAGGGGGCACGACTAGGGTTTTTCCTGACTTCTCTGCTTCTTGCTCTACTTTTTGCTTTGCTCTCAGTAAAAGTTTTGTTTCGCTCTAAAACACATCTTGTAGATGAAAACACAAAAGAGCAGATCTCTGAACAAAATGGAGTAAAAAACATGATAACATAATAAAAAGAAGTACGATAGTGTAGATCATGTCAATGAAATATAAGAAGATGTGCATCAAACAATGTATAAAATGATATATAATCTACGCACATCAACACAGCCATGTGGGGGTAAAAACACAACCGTGTGGGGGTAAAATCACCCTCGGTCATGCTTCTTATTTTGTGGCCCTTCTTCTCTTATTCTTCCTCCATTGGCCCTCCACGCCTGTTAAAACTCCATGGCCAGCTCGTGTGGGCCTTTGAACCTACAAAATAAAAGGAAAAACATTAATAAAATTATTAAAAAAGATAAAGAAACAAAAATTACATCTAAGTAAACCCTTGGGTTGTCTCCCAAGAAGCGCTTGTTTAAGGTTATTGCCTCAACTCATGACTTGGCTCAACTAGGAGCCTTGTCCTTGAAGGGGTTATACTCCCCTCCCCTATGGCCTTCTGGGATTGGACCCATCTTTCAATCCTAGCTTTCGTTGGGATAATATACTTTTCAGGCTTGGGTCCATCAGAATGTGGTTCCTCTGGTGACTTCTCCATCTCTTTCAAAGACTTATTCTTGGACTCTACTTATTTAAGTTCATTGTAAATGCTGCAATCATCATATTCAAGTAGAGTATAAGAGGAGTTAGATAGATCAAAACATACTTTGTCCTCTCCCACAACCAATGTGAGTTTGTGATCTTTTGCATCAAATATAGCTTCGACAGTGGCAAAGAATGACCTTCCTAGGATGATTGGGATTTTAGAATCCTCATTCATCTCTAGGACCACAAAGTTGATAGGGACCCAGAAGTTTCCTACCTTTATTGACACATCCTCAAGAATACTGAGTGAGTATCTATGGGAGTGATCTGCTAGTTATAATGTCATAGTGCTAAGTTTCAAGTTTTTTAGCCCTAAATTATTACACAATGAAAGTGGCATGAGGCTAACACTAGTCCCTAAATCACAAAAAATTTTTTTAATAATCATAGTCTCGATGGTGTAGGGAATTGAGAAGCTTCCTGGATCCATCAACTTTGGAGGCATAAAGTCTGATAGTAAGGCGCTGCACTCCGCAGTTAAGGCTACTGTTTCACCACCATCTTTCTTGTGTCTTGATGAAAGAATGTTCCTCATAAACTTGGTAAATTTGGGCATTTGCTGTAGGGCATCAATGTGTGGAATCTCAATGCATATCTCCTTGATCTTCTTCAAAAATTGATTGAATTACTCATCCCTTTTTGAATTCATAATCTGTTGAGGGAAGGGCACCAGTGGTACAATTCTACCTTGTGGGTTAGCCTCAATCGGGTTGTCATTATTAACCTCTTCTTGGATGTGCTCATGATTTGTAGAAAAAGGAGTTAACCTCCGATTGGTGTACTTTTGATCTCTTCAGATGTAGTGGTCACTTGGGGTTGCCCCAAGGTCCGTCCGCTTCTTAGCTCAATAGCATTGCAATGCTCAACTGGATTATTTTATGGTTTTCCCAGGAATGATCCTTGTTGTCTTGAGGAAGATGTAGCAATCTGTGACACTTGACTATCAAGAACTTTTAAGTGATTTTCAATATTATCCATCCTCCCACAAAGGTTATTGATATCATTTTTCATTTCTAGTTTATCGGCACCCATTTCCTCAATTAACTTCTCCAAGCGTGAGGGTTGTGATGTTTGTTGAGAATATGATGTCTGCCCCGTTTGCTCTGGATTATTGTTGCGATAGGAGGAATTTGGGTGATTTCTCCATCCAGGGTTGTATGTGTTAGAATATGGGTTGAATGGTCTTGAATTAAAATTCTCAATTGAATCTACTTGTTCCATCTGAGCTAATTGTGTAGTTATGGCTCCGAGTGGACAAGTTTCCTTTGCATGTTCCATTTCACCACATATTTCACAACTTACGTTGATTACATTTGCTTGATTGGTGCTCATGGCTTCTAATTTCTTTGTAAGGGCATCCATCTTAGTAGATATTAAATCGAAAGTGTTAACCCCATGTATTCTTGGAATTTTAATTGGGTTAATTCTTTCCGATACCCATTGTTGATGATTCATAGCCACACTTTCTATAATTTCTTCTACTTCATCTAAGCTCTTATTCATCAAAGCTCTGCCTGTTGCGGAATCCAAAGAGACCCTAGTATGATAGTTGATTCCATTATAGAAAGTGTGGATAACTAGCCACTTCTCAAGTCCGTGTTGGGGACATTGTCTTAGAAGTCATTTGAAGCGATCCCATGCTTCATATAGAGATTCCCCATCTTGCTTGGATGAAAGAATTTTTGCAAGAATGCTTGTTCACACTATTTCCAAGATGTAATGTTTTTTGGAGGTAGGGAATTTAACCATGTTTTGGTTCTATCTCTTAGTGAGAATCCAAATAATAGTAATCTTATGCCCTCTGCTACTACTCCGTTCATCTTCATGGTACCACATATCTCATAGAACGTCTCCAAGTGTTGATTTGGATCTTTATTAGGTCCACCCCCATATTGATTTTGTTGTACCATGGAGATTATCGTCAGCTTAATTTCAAAATTATTGGCCTCCATAGTAGGACTTGTGATATTAGATCTGAGGCCCCTTGCATAGGATGTTGCATAGTCTTTAAGTGATTTGTTTGTCATATCTGAGTGTTCTTGCTTTTCTTCTAAATTACTTTACAGATTTCTTTTTCTTCTTCTGAAAGTTCTGTCTATTTCTGGATCAAATGGAAATAATTTATCTGCAACTCTGTGCAAACAATAACAAACTCTGAATCAAGTTTAAGTGTAAGGAGAAAGAGAAAAAATATATAGTGTGAAAGAAAGAAACGAGAATGGAGAAAATTAATTTTTTTGAATTATGTATGTATGAAAAAAATGAAATTGCAATGTTTTTGGATTATCTAATATATGAACAAAAGAAACTAATCACAAGTAATTAAAATTGCAAATTCTATTAACAAAAAGAAAAATATATAGGCTAACTAAATCACTAACATTAATGTTAATCTCAAACAAACCTCGACAATGGTGCCAAAAACTTGTTATTCTCCCGCAAGTGCACGGTAATGTCGTCTGTAATATAATAGATTATCGTATCTATAGGGAATGTGGATTAAGACACTAGTGATTTTGTGAAGGAAGTTATCTAGACTAATCGAGTTGTGAAGTTGTGAACTTAAGAGAGAGAAGTGTGAGAAAGAGTTTGAGAGAGAAAGAGAGAGAGAGAGAGAGAGTTGTGAGGTCTAGGTTCAAGTGATGTGTGAAGGTTGGTTTGGGAAGTGATTCTAGGCTTTCGATTTTACTATGATGTTAGATAATGTCCCTAAAAGGCTAGGCTGGATGTTGTCTCGGTCTTTGAGAATGCTCCCCTTGCTTGGATGATGATGGATCAGAGAAATACGCCTTAGATCGCCGAAGAAATCTCTAGAAGATAAAGTGTGGAAGGACCTATTGTTCTCCCTAGAAGGGAAGAACCACCTCGCTTGAGAATTTTATAGACATGGGGCACGACCCAGGTCACTCTTGGCACATGACTGTGTCTGTTAGACACAGCCTAAACTTGAGACTCTAGTGGGTGGAGGCATGACCGTGCTTGTAAAGCACAGCCCAGAGTAGAGGTTGAACTGCCAGTGAGACACGACCATGTTTGGGAGACACGACCATGACTCAAGCTTGCCTAGGATTGACACACGTCCGTGTCTGTGAGACACGGTCATGCCTTGACCTCCTTCATACGTGTCACATGGTCATGTTTTGGAGACATGATCGTTCCTCGAACTTCTACTGGACTTGAGGCATGGCCTGAGCTCTCGTCGTGCCTAGGGGGCACGACCAGGGTTTTTTTTCTAGCTGGTCTGCTTCTTGCTCTGCTTTTCTGCTTTGCTCTCAATAAAAGTTCTGTTTTACTCTGAAATGTATCCTATAGAATTGAAAAGACAAAAGGAGCAGATCTCGAAATAATATGGAGTAAAAAGAATGATAACATAATAAAATGAGGTGCGATAGTGTAGATAATGTCAATTAAATATTAGAATATGTGCGTCAAACAATGTATAAAAAGATATTTAATCTACGCACATCAGTGCTTCATCCGGTGATCTATCATTGGGATGATCTTCTTCCTTCTCTTCTGGTTGAAAATCTTCCAACCTGTAGCACAATTTCTTAACTATAAAAAATGGATCCGAGGTCTTGGATAAATCAAATTCAACTTTTTTCTTGCCAACTACCAATGTGAGCTTATGATTTTTAGCATCTATTTCTGCTCAGGCCATAGCAAAGAAAGGCCTTCCCAAAATTATTGGGATTTTTGGTTCCTCTTCCATATCTAGGACCATAAAATCAGTAGGGATTATGAAATACCCTACTTCTATTAGCACATCTTCAATAATACTCATAAAATATCTACAAGAGTAGTCTATCGGTTGCAATATCATGGTGGGCGACTTGAGATCATTTAAACTAAGTCTCTTGCAAACAGAAAATGGGATAAGACTTACACTTGCTCCTAGATCGCAAAATCCCTTACCAATGATGGTTGTGCCAATCTTGCATGGGATAGAAAAACTCCTTGTATCTTTAAGCTTTGGTGCTAGTGCGTTCTGAAGCAAAGCACTACATTCTTCAGTTAAAGCTACAGTCTCATACCCATCTTTCTTGCGTCGGTTGGAAATGATTTCCCTCATGAACTTGGAAAATTTTGGCATTTGTTGTAAAGTATCAATGAGGGGAACCTCAATACATAGTTGTTTGACTTTATCAAGAAACTTATCAAATTCGTCATCTTTCTTTGCCTTGGGAATTTGTTGAGGGAAGGGAATCGGTAGCACATATCTACCCTTAGGGGTTCTCTCAATTGGTTCGTCATTCTCAACTTTCTCTTAGATATGTTCATTATGTGAGGAGGAAGGAGTTGGCTCTCCAATCAGCGTGCTTTTGGTCCCTTTCTTTGTAATAATCACTTGGGGTTCTCACAAGGTTCGTTCACTTCTTAGCTCAACAATATTGCAATGCTCAATAGGGTTTTATTTGGGCTTTCTTAGAAATATCCCTTGTGGTCTTGATGAGGAGCTAGCCACATGTGCAATTTGATTGTCAAGCATCTTAATATGCTTCTCTACATTGTCCATTCTTTCGTTAAGTTGCTTGAGATCATTCATCATTTCTAGTTGAGCAGCTTGCATCTCCTCAAGAATCTTCTCTATCCTTGAGGGTTGTCAATTTTTATAGAAATTGGATGGTTACCCCATTTGCTCATAGTTGTTGCGGTAGGAAAAGTTTGGGTGATTCCTCCATCCGGGGTTGTAGTGTTAGTAGAAGCCCTAGAGCCAATTATGTGATGATTGACTAAGGACTTTTTGTATCATAAGGGCATGGTTTTTTGTTATTATACTTACTTTATATTAGTGTCAAATAACTAAGTATAATAATGTCCTTAGATAGCTAGTTCTAATATATATCATATCGATTGTTTGAATCGATAGTGAGATGATATAGAGAATACTACTCTTAATCAT
>JBBUKS010000113.1:8293788-8313189 GCA_038050645.1 Hedychium gardnerianum | reverse complement strand
TGAGAACTCTTGCCTATTTAGCACTACACCCGAGTTCTTATGGAGATGTAGCGGTCCTTGCCGAGACGTTACAGTCGAACCCTGCAACGCGAACTCTTGCATATTTAGCACTACACCCGAGTTCTCATGGAGATGTAGCGGTCCTTGCCAAAACGTTACAGTCGGACCCTGCAACGCGTTCCTTACGGGGAGCATCCTGACATTAGCACAATAGTTTAATTGATCCATTTATTGAAATTTGTCGTAGTTTAACTCTGACTGACAATTTAACGTAATCCTCCTCCTTTATCCGGGCTTGGGACCGGCAAAATGGGTATAAGAAAGAATATCATGATGTGAAATTTTATATCTCATAATATCATAATAGAATTCAACGAACAATAAATAGTAAATAGTGAGATCATCATCTTCAGCTAGTTTAAGAACATTAACCTCTTATTATAAATTTCTCTTAAATATGCTTTTAGACAAATTTATCATTTTCTGAATTCTTCCTCTTTTATTCTTTTACAAGTATTTTTGATTTAATTTATAAACTAACCACATATATACATATCACATAAGGGTGACTTGTGATCTGCCTAGTAAAAGATGTGGGGTCACCTGCAATCTGCATTATATACATGAACAAACACCTCAATCCATCTAAAAGGAAGTGCATCGTATACATGAATGAACGACCCTCAATCCATCTGGAATGAAGTGCATCACAATATACGGGGTGAATATATCGTATGAGGTGTACACAATCCACAATCCACAATCCACCCAATACAAAATACATCATTATAAAAATATAAAGGGTAAATGACCTATAATGCCACAATGAATGACTCACAATCCACCCCGTGAGCGAAAAGACCCAAGAGCCCTTATTGAGCATGGAGTCAATGCTCTGTAATATAAGTGGACATTTATTATGTCGTCAATTTAATATCAATAATAACGTAGCCTAGTAATAATGCAACCCTTTTCCGAATGCGGTGCCAAAGTTCTATATTTAAGTGTTACATTTATTATCTTATTAATTCAATTTAAATAATCATGCAACTCCTTTAGAGTGCGAAGTTGAAGCTTTAAAGTATAATTACTTGCATCATTTTAAAGCATAATCACTTCCATCATTTTCTTGGTTCAATATAATTAGTTACACAACTTAAAAATGTGTGGTCAAAGCTTTATAATATAAGTTTTGCATTCATATCTAGTTGATTTAGTTTAATTAATCTTGTAACTTTTTCAGAGCACAAAGTCAAAGCTCTGTAGTATAGTCTATCTATTTTTTTTATTTTGCAATTTAATGTTCTATGGTTCTCAAAAGGAACAAACAAAATCGGTAAGCAATTATGAATATAAAAGGGTAAACAATACGGAAACAACAAGAGTAGAGTAGAGATGATGTCATAAATAATTTTATTTTCAACAATTGCATAATTATATATCTACTTTCATAAATTAAATCATGGAAAAGCTAAATATTTAATTGAAGAAACCCTAAACCCTAAACGTAATGAAACAAGCAGGAAATGCCACCAATTGAAGAAACTTCATTTTGATGATTGGCTAACCAATGCATGCTTTAAACATATCGATTATACTATCTTGAACATAAACATGAAAAAGAGTAGGGTAGGATAGACCACCCTTCTTTGATTTTCCCATATTAAGGAATTCTAGGTTGGAGAGGTTAGCGATCGAGATTGGAGAGGATCTAGTATTTGATGCCTCTATTGTTGTGGGTCAAAGTCTTCTCCATAGTCTCAACAATCTTGAAAGGGGTAGTAGGCTTTTCGACCACAATCTTGTCACATATGGAGATATTAGTGATCATACTAGCACTCTCACAGTAGGTAAGTTTAGCAACCTTGCATGCTCCAAGACAGATGATATCAGCCTCACAGCATTCTTCTCTACATCTAAGCTGAAGAAAAGGTTCCTCCCTCTACACTATTGGAAAACATCTTCTAGGCCTAGCTCATAGGTTGTATGCCTTATAGATTCAGAGTTGATTATGTTTCATGCAGTAAGGTCAACAACTGTAGCCTAAATGCATGGGCATTTCATAGCAACAATGACGACCATCATTGGGCCACCAATATAGCCTACACTAATCCAACAAATCCTCACCATACTTGCAATCTAGATGCTTAACCTTAGTGATGTACAATACGAGATCACAACAAATGAGGGCGGATCAATGAATGAAAGAGAAGGAAAACAAAGAATTTTAGGTGGTGGCTATGATGGCAACGTGGCCTTTCTCTGGCGATAGGGAGAAGTCACGAAATCACGAGAGAGGAAAAGGGCTTGAGTGTAGTAGGGTGGCGGTGGCAACATGGGTGGTGGCGATAGAATGGGTGGGGAGAGGTTTGAAATTTCAAGTAGGGTAAAAATGAAGAATGCATGAGAGGGAGAAGAAATAGATGGTTTGTTTTTTTTACTTTGCACTTTTGCAAAAAAGTATATATATTTTTTTTAAAAATAACAATTAGACTCTTTAAAATTTAGAGAATATATTGAATCCATCCATATTCATTTTCCCTAAAATTGGAGCCTCTCAAGTCCATCAATGAGTCATCAATGAGTTTTGGGCAAAAGTGATTGATGGATCTAGACACATCAGATTTGCTACAAACTTATACTATTCTATTCCTGATACTCTTCTATGTGTGACCATGCTTAACTCCCTTGATTCTGATTCCTTTTCAGCCATTTTGGCTAAAAGTGATTGATGGACATAGACACATCAAATTCACTCTAAACAAACCATTCCCTTCTTAGCACCCTCTTGGATATTGATGGACACATCAGATGAACTTCCTTGATTCAGGTTTGTTGTTTAGACTCAAAAGAGTGCCAAAGAGATAATGGTTCATTTATGGCTGTAAAGGGACCAGAATCAGGATAATTAATTATGGTCAACTTAGGAGAGTGTTAGGAGTAGAATTAGTGCAGATTTATAGTGAATCTGATGTGTCTTGCCTTACTCATTAAGGACTTTCTTTTTTTAGAATTCGTTGATGGCTAAAAAGGGACCCAAATCAGAGAGGTTGGGGAAGTTGAGCATGGTCAGAATTAGGAGAAAAGTGATTGATAATGTCTAAAAAGGAATCAGAATTATTAGAGTTAATCATGGTCAACTTAGGAGATTGTTAAGAACAGTAAGGTGCAAGGTGTAGGTTAGGAGATTGTTAAGAACAAATTGATGTGTTTAGGGCCATTAATGGCTTTTGTCCAAAATTCATTAAAGGCTATTTTTATTTCAAGAATTCATTGATGTCTGAAAAGGGATCCGAATTAAGGAAGTTGAGCATGGTCATACTCAGGAGAGTGATAAAGGATGGGAATGGCTCAAGTTTAGAGTGAATTTGATGTGTCTAGGTCGACTTTTGATTAAAATTCGTTGATGACTAAAAATGATCAAAATCAGGGGAGTTAAGCATGAGCAGACTCAAGAGAGTGCCAATAACACAAGAGAGTGTCAAAAATAAAAAGACGGTGCAAGTCTATCAATGATTTTTGCTCAAAACTCATTGATAGCTTTAAGGGCCATTAATGATTTTTGCTAAACGTTATTGATGGGCCTAAAAGACTCCAAATTCAAGAAAAGAGCATTGATGGGTTCACGGGATCACTAGGAGTGCAATAGTGTTTTTTTGGAACAAATGCGAGCTCTTTAAAGTCAGCAATGAGTTGCCTTAAAGGGTTCAAAATTTTGAAAACAAGAAATATGGATTGATTGAGGGATCACTAAGAGTGTAACTGTATGCATTTGGCATGAAACTGAGTGAAATCAAATGCTTCTTTACTTTTGTTAGCTATTTCTATCCTTCTTCCTTGATATTCTTCTCCTTTTTCTTTGGGCCTCTTATACTAGATCTTATATTTTTTCTTTCTTGGCATCAAGCTATTAAAATGAAAATTTGTGATTGTTGGTATTGAGTTTTAAGATTGTTGACATTTTGTATACTAATCGTGTGAGTGCTAGCATGGGATCCTTGCTACACTTATTTTGTGGTTCCTTCAAAAGCAAGGAAACAACTAGGGAAAAGGGAAAGTAAAAGAGGGAGAAAAATGTAAATTTTAAATCTTTATTTATTAAAAATATAAAAATAATCAAAAAGTAGATTTGAAAAAAAAATAATTTCATTTTTTAAAGTTTGGATTTAAGCTTCCTAGCACACAAAAGCGAGATTCCTACCCAAATCGGATAAAGCATTATAGAGAAAAATTTGAAGAGATCCTTCCCTTTCTCTTTTCTGTCAAAGGAAATGGACGGAAAGTGCCAATGGGGAAAATTTTCCAGCACCTTATTTCTTATTGGTTTCCTTCCCTTGCAGGAAACACACCCTTAAGGGTGTACCAACATATCATCTTGCATATTTATAGCATTCATCGACCTTCAAGGGGCCTAATATTGTATCTTAATCATTGTTGTTTTCGTAAATTGTATTGCTGCCATTTTTGCCTTGATTACGAATGCCAAAATACACTATATTTCGATAGTTTTATTACAATAAAGTCATGGTTATATTGGATATGATTTTCATGATTTTTGTTGGTCAGAAGCCTTCCTGTTAAACACTGCTAAAAAATATGTCAAGAAAAGTACATTAATTTTCCTTATGAAAATGACTGTTGGCCTTGTTGATTCTTACTTTTCGGAATGCAATAATTTCAAACTCTGTACAGAATCGCTTATTTTTCTTGTTAAATGAACTTGACTGTGTCACTGTCTATCTCTTGTTGTTTTCTTACCTTCAAAAACAAGAAGTTCGAAAGAGATGGTGTCAAGTGCAAGCCATGAGGGAAAGTTTTTATGTTTTGAAAAAATATGGAACAAATGGTCTGCTTGCAGATAATAAAATGAGATCTCTCTTATTAACAAAGAGTTTCTACAACTTCATGATGGTTTGTTAAGAAGTCTCATATTCTGAAATGTGAACCTAGAAAAAGTTTCACAGCTTATTTTATTGGAATGGTCCTGGGTGGTGTTTGTGTATTGACCATAACCAATCACTTGGTTATGATTTGGCCATTTGTATCCCCCTTTTTATATAATCTCTCTCTTCCTCTTCGTTTTGTTTTCACTCCCATATTCTATCCTTCTCTGTCAGATCAAAGCACTCGAACTCTATTTTCCTTGAACATTTTGGTTTGGTTACTATGTAAAATCACGACTATTTTTCATCAATATGATATTCATTAATAAAAACATGATTGAAGGCCAATGACACTAGGGTAAACAATTGCTGAACTTGCTTTTCCATGCATATGACTGCAAAAACGTCCTCTAATGTACAAGTAATTTACTTAGGTGGACCATTGTGGGCGTGGCGTGTTTTTTATGGTCATGTATATTGACTTAAGTTACATAACGATATGCTGGAGACAAGTTGTCCATCATGTGCTGGGTTGTATATTCGAAATTTGAGTTGACTAATTCGGTAGTAGGGGAATTTGAGGACAAGAAGCGAAGACTAGCTTGGTTGTAGTGAGCTTTGACACATTAAAAGTACAATGGTATTCTAGTTGTAGCCTCAACAATAAATCTAATTTATCACAACTTCATTGACAAGAATTTCATCGATGTCTGTTCCAGCAACCAAGTACTAGAGTTTGATGATGAAGCCTGAATCCCCAAAGAAGTGATCTCTCTAATGCTAGTCTCTTGTTATTTGAAATATATTTTTTTTTAGCACCTAGCATAGATCTTGCAAGATGATGCTTGAAACTGTGAAGTAGGAAGAACGTACAGATAATAACTACACAAACGTCATGCCACAAATTTGATTTTAAATTGCTAGTTGGTTCCTTTCACCTTATTTGACTATGGAACTGAAGACAGGACAACTGTCCCAATGAAACAACTAAACTTATAGTATTAGTATTGGAGATTATTGAGAGAAAAATAATTTTTTTTTGTCAGTATTTTAGCAAAAGGTGGTTACTTGGTAGTTTGCACAGAGTTCCATGGGATAAATTCCATGTAGTTTACCCTAATTTTTTGGGTCTAACATGGTCTGTTGTTTTTGTTAATTCAATGATGGCATAAGATCCATGTTGTTGACCCAAAATATTTGAAACTAGTATGACTTGATGTTTGTTTACATGGTAGCTTATTTTCTGGTTATATAAAAGCAGCAGGGGAATATCTATTGGGGTCACTGTTGTAGAAACTATAAATACTTGGAGTATCTTATGAAAAATTAAATTTCAATCATTTGGGTAATTAATGTATAGCATCTTGAGCTTATGATGATTATGGATATCTTTTCTTTACTACATTTTGTGCTTTAGTTTGCATCTTCTTTATCTGTTTATGCAACAAGAAATTCTGCTGTCATTGGTTTTCGTAGCTGGTCATGCTAATGTCATCCATTGTGCTAATAATCATACATTGTTAGTTTTCCAATCTTGATTTATCTTTTATGCTCTTGGTTACTCAAAGATGGAATAAACTCATACAAAAGCCCTATGAGGAAGGTGATGAACGTGGATTGAAACTGGTGCAGTCTATTCTAAGGTCCATAATGTTAAGAAGGACGAAATCAAGCACAGATGCAGAAGGCAGGTTTGTTTTCATAATAAAGTTATTATTATAATAATTTGTATCATTCATATATACTGTTTGTGGCAGACCAATTATTGATCTTCCTCCTGCACAAGTTGAAGTACTTTACTGTGAGCTGTCAGAAGCTGAAAAGGACTTCTATGAAGCTCTTTTTAGAAAATCAAAGGTAGAATTTTCTTATTTCTTACTTTCTTCCTGGTGACACTCCTATTGTTGGATTGTTAAGATATTGCTTCTGGAGTTTTTTCTAGGTAAAGTTTGATCAGTTTGTTGAGCAAGGTCGGGTTCTTCACAACTATGCTTCTATTTTAGAGTTACTTTTACGCCTTCGGCAATGTTGTGATCATCCCTTCCTAGTTATGAGGTACGAAATTGATGGCTAAGTCAACTAGGAAGTTATTTACTTCCATTGCTCGACTTGCTTTCGTGTTTGTTTTTTGCTGGTCATTCCACATGTTTTAAGCTGGATATAGGTTTTTCATATTTCGTAGTTAAATCCTCCACTTAATTAAATGCACTCAATTCAGCTGAGCAAGAAAATTTTCTTCTTTCTTTTTATTCACTGAATTAAAGTGAAATTCAGAACTTGTTTTTTATTGATTGCTGGGTCTTGGTGTTTGTCCAAACTGAAGATGCAGTTTTCAGATGAGTGAAAGTTTTCAGTCTCAACCAAGCAAAACTTTTTGACATGATTTATGGGTTTCTGGTTTTCTTTACATGAGTTTGTCCACAATGCTTATTTTTCTACTGCATTGAGAAAGTGCAGAACCTAGGCACTTGGAACTTCAAAGTATACTGATAACAAGGAAAGTGTACGGATTAGGAAGGTAGGAGAGGGAGACAACACAGTCAGTTATATTTTTTTTATTGGAGTTAATACACAAATCCAGTCTAATCTTACACATTTTTTAAAGTTAAAGTTAGTATCTATTATGAATCTGTCCAACCTCGCTAAAAATATGACATGACACCTATGTGACATTTTACCACACATGGATGCTGATGTGAATAAAATGTGATAGCAGTGCAACTGTCACCATCCTTGCAAGTGTCGACCTTGCCGTCGCTGTCATCTCCAAGGCTGTCCTATTGACCCAAAACTTTCTACCTGCCTCTACCTTCCAAATGTGCACTCCCTGTCTCGTCTAGTGATTTCATCATTGAGACCATCACCTCGCTAACCTACCGTAATTACCTCAATGCTTTCGTTGTTGCAGTTATCATTGTTATCATGTTCGTCCAAGATCGTTGTGCGCTTGAGCACCCACTCCTGGTTGCATATGATGACTTCTTCATACACTACGTATGATTGGTTGCGTTATGATCAATAGAGGAGCCATGATTGGCAAAGGGCCGACTGATTTGGGGCGTTATTCTAGCCTGTAATAACGCCAAGGACAACATTGTGCACCACGTGGCGTTGCTTGTGTGGAGGGGCTGCACAGGACAAAACGATAATCAAGGATTTACTCTTCATCCACCTCTTCTTTTGGCAATCAGAGCTAATCGAGTTAGATAGTAGGGATCCAATGAGGAGAAAAATGGGATTGTTGTGGTAGTTGGTGTACCCAGGATGAAAGGGTTGGACGTTCCACTGATTTGTTTGGCGGTGGAGGGGGTGGTGAGCTTGGTGGCTTTATAGTGTCGGGGAGTGGCGGTGGCAGACAACATGCTAAAGGGTAGGGGTGGGTGTACTATGAGTTACTGCAGTGAAGTTTGTAGGAGGGGTATATGTGACTAGAGGGCGTGGAGGGATCAAATGCAGACCACATCTTCCACCTCCTCTATCATGAATGCGACATTATAGTGAACGAACATGTTAAAGGCTGTCACTTCCTTTGGTGAGTAGCCCATCTCTGCCTTCTAAACGTCTCCCAATAGTCTTTATCCATGTCAGCATCCATGCGTGCATCAATGTGTGAATTTTGTTGACATGGGAAAATACCACGTGGGTATCATGACATTTTTATAACAGTCGTTGAAATACGAAATTTTGTGACTGATGGTAAATTCTAATGCAGTTTAGAAAGGATTATTAGATTTTGGACTTTTTAAAGCTTTGGAGAGATTTGAGAAATGCACTCTTTTTGTTATTGATTTGCTTTATACATTTACATAATATGCCTATAAACAGCACTAGACCACATACAAAAAACTAACCACTGATAAGACTCTTTTTGTTATTGATTTGCTTTGTACATTACATAATATGCCTATAAACAGCACTAGACCACATGCAAAACAACTAACCACTGATAAGGAATTATTATACATTAGATTAACCACTAAGATGTTGTAACATGTAGAATCATTACTGCATCATTTATCTTGCTAGCAAAACTTGACGCTCTCCAGCTAATTTACCAATATAAAATGGCTGCTTTAGAAAGTAAAAAAAGAGAAGAAGATACAGATCAGTTATGGTGTGGCCCTTGTATATGTGCTGGTGACATACATAAGTAATGCATAGCGGCACATCTGGTGGACTTTATTAGGGTGGTAGGACTAGGTCAATTTTCTTTTTTCTATGACTATCCTCTTTAGAATGGTTTTTTCCGATGGTGTTGCTTATTGCATCACACAATCTGGAATAATTGTTAAAAACTCACTTGCTATCATATTTCAGTATACAACAACATATATTTATAGTACTACACATATTTATACTAGTAGATGGACTCTTTAACATAGAAAACATAAAGCACTCATAAAGATTCTTAGTTGACGTTTCTATTTCCCAGACATCGGAAATTAAATCACATTGGAATTGCTGGGAATTTATAGCCAACATTTCGGCTTCCAAACCTTGGAACTGATGGATCTTACATGCTCATCATTTTCTAAAGTATGCCAAATTAAAAGTTGGGTTTTGGAATCTTTATTTCTGTATTTATAAACTTTCAGAGGAGAGTACCACTTATATCTGTCACGGTAGCATATCAAGATATGCACATGTGCAAGTCAGAGTATGAAGCGGCACTGTTGGAATTGGGACTGTAGGTGATGCCCCTTATCACTGGAGGACTAATGCTGGTTGTGAGGCAGCTTCACAAGAAAGATTGGCAGTCATGGAAGAGAGGAGAATAAGGAAAAATGGTCTCTGGTTTATAAACAATAAAAGGTGGCAAACTTGATTTCACACTTTACACATGAAAAAAAAGGGAGAAAATGAACCTGGGAGAGAGATCATGAAGTGTAGAGAACATCTGATGAGTAGATGAGAAAAATTGGAGATCTAGAAGAAGAAAAATATGAGAAAAATGCACAGGAAATCTAGAGAAGAGCTAAAGAAGGGAACAATTGGCTCTAATACCAAACTGAAGTAGCAGAAGTTGGAAAAGTGGGTAGGAACTGCGAAATCAGAATATATTGGGACCTGTTCACCTCCTAGAACATTATAGAGGTGCCTATGTAGCCAGTTGACTAAGAAACTATCCAATAAAGTAATATAGTGACTCTTAATTGAGAGGCTACCCTATATTATAGTTGTTTCTCAAATAAAATCCTCACAATTATTTAAAATTCTATTGCTTCATGACCCTCTATCTTGACTATATAAAAAATTATTATTTTTCCCATGTGAACCTAATGAGAATAATGTCTCATCAACACAACAAATTGAAGATAGAAATCAGAAAAGTCTAAATATAGCCCCAATGGTCAGTGAAGCACGAACCTAAAGTATACAAGATAGTGACGCTATAACCTAACGGATTTAGATTGATAAACCGTATGAATGCCATAAGGATTGCCTTGACAAAATTATAATTCAGTGAAGAACCAAGCGAGAGCCTCACCATGTTCTGGGTTGAAAACAAACATTACATCATATGTGGTCGCCACCCCTTATTTATAGCTAAAGACAGGTAAACTACTTAGTTTGGATTCAAGTCATAATTACAACTCAAATAAATGCAAAATATGGGTCTACACATTAAAATTGTCCCCACTACATAAAATGGAAATTAAGTGGGTAATTAAGCCCATCTAAAACTTGAATTAGGTTGACTAGGCTGCATGGTTTGCTCTTTTTCAATTCTGCAACCATGGCGTTGATAACTCCAATGAGCCCAATAAGCACTTCCTTCATCTTTTTAGATCTAACCCTTATGATTGTGCCTCCATCGATGCATAATGGACCATCAACAAGTTTTAGAATCAGATGCTCCTTTCTTTCCATGACCTTAACTTGATTCTCATCCTGCTTCCTTGGTTGTAACTTAGTTTCCATCATTCCCCCTTTCCTTAAAAGGATTCGTTCTCAAATCTTCGTCACCAACTCAGGTTAAGCTTGTAGGTATTATCATTGATCTATGATTTGAAATAATCCATCTCTTCAGGAATGAAATCCGTTGATGCCAGTCCCAAGCCCAAATGAAAAAGGGTGAGAGTTGCGCGTTAGGTTGTTAACCAGCGTTGGCTTTCAAGCAAATGTTCAATGAATGGATTTATAAAATTATGCTAATGCTTGGTTGTTCCCCAGAGGGAATGCGTTACAGGGTCCGACTGTAATGTCTCAGCAAGAACCTTTATATCTCCATGAGAACTTGGGTGTAGTGTTAAATATGGAAGAGTTCTTATACCATAAGTTGACTAAAAACAAATATTATAAGAAAATTAATTGTCTAAGATTTAGAATCTAGGAACGCTCACTTATAAAGAAATGGAGGTAGTAAATATGATGATTAGGAGAAGAATTAATATTTTGTGTATTCTAAGAGACAAAATGTGTAGGAGAGAAGACAAAGATGATAGAAAATTCAGATTTTAAGTTATGGTATACAGAAAGGAGTAAAATAAGAAATGAAGTAGGTATTGTTGTAGATAGAAAGGGGATAAAATTATAACTCTCAAGGTAGTGGCGGCGAAAGAAACTATTAATGTAATTACCATATATGCACCTTAAGTAGGATTAGATGAAGACACCAAATTTAGGTTTTCGGACGATCTAGGTGAGGTATTACAAAACATTCCGCCAACTAAAATAATTTTAATAAGAGAAGATTTAAATGGGCATGCATGAGTGAAAAATGAGGAATATGATAGGATGAATGAGGTTTATGAGTTTGGAACAACAAAAAATAAAGAAAGGAAAATTATATTAGATTTTGCGATAATATATGATCTTATACTAGCTAATACATTTTTCAAGAAAGGAGAAGAATACTTGGCCACATTCAAAAGTGAGAATAATAAATCGCAAATTGATTTTCTTATAGTTAGGAAGAAGAATGGAAAGATTTGTAGAGATTGGAAGGTCATTCAAAACTTAACTATTTAATATGTTAATAGTGTTTGATATGCGCCTCAAGCATAGTATCAATAGAAGGAAAATGTGCATGACTCCTAAAATTAAATAGTGAAAGTTAAAGAATGGAAAGCAAAATATACTTAAGGAGAGGATAAAAGTATAAGTATTAAGAGAAAACATGGCGACTCGAATATGACATGGGATAAGATGATATTATAGTTGAAAATAGTAGTAAAAGTGTACTCGGTGAGTCAAAGGGACGATTACCATCAAATAAAGAATTTTGGTGGTAGAATGAGAAAGGACAAGAGAAAGTGAAGAAAAATTCAACAACGTATTATACACTTGTAAGTTTTATAACTTACTTAATCACAGGGTTAGATCCCTTAGTCAACTCTTTACTGTGTTTCATATAAGGGAGAGAAATGGCTAGGAAAAGAAGTGACGGAAAGGAAAAAATTTATAGTGAAAGGTTAGGGAAATATTTCCCTACTTGGTGTTGTAGGAAGGGAACTAGGAGAGTTACGGTCTTCTTGTATGGAAGGAAAGAGAGAGGTTAACCAAAATTAATATTTTGGTTCTTTGATTCGAATGTTAGTGTTTAATCATTAGTATCATTTTCATAGTTCTTTGTTTGATTATGATAGTTTGACCAGCTGTGTATATGTTAATAATATTTACCAGAATATCCTTTCCAAATCTTTATGTTGTATTTTTGTGATAAGGGAAATCATATTTTTTTTATTGTGATGAATCGTAGTCGAGGTGATACGCAAGAGTTCTCAGATCTCAACAAGCTCACAAAACATTTTCTAAAAGGTGGTAAAGGTAGCATTGGTGGAGATCCCTCTGCTGCTCCTTCAAAGGCTTACATTAAAGAGGTTGTTGATGAACTGCAGAAAGGGGAGGAAAGGGAGTGCCCAATCTGCCTAGAAGCGTATGAGGATGCAGTATTAACTCCATGTGCACACCGTCTATGCCGTGAGTGCCTCTTAGCTAGCTGGCGAAGTGCAATAAGTGGTTTATGTCCTGTTTGTAGGTATTTTTCATTGCCTCCTTATTTGGTAGCTAAAGATTTATGATCTAATCCCTACTTATTTGCTCTACGTTGTGATTGTAGGAAATTAGTTAATAAGCAAGATCTTATAACTGCTCCTACTGATAGCCGTTTCCAGATTGACATTGACAAGAATTGGGTGGAGTCTTCTAAGGTTTCTGTCCTGCTTCATGAACTAGAAAACCTTCGTAATTTTGGTGCTAAAAGCATTGTCTTCAGCCAGTGGACAGGTTTTTTAGATCTTTTAGAGATCCCACTTTCTCGGTATTCCTCTTCTAATGCAGTACTATTCTTTTATTTATCATTTTATGCTAATCTTGGTAAAAGACAATATAATATAATTCAAAGTCATCCAACTACTGATGAGGCCCTTGGGATAATCACGTCTTTGTGACAATAAATTGCAGATTGTACTTGTGAACTAAGATTTCCAAACTTTCTCAGACATCATTTGTCTCAATTATCATATTGCAGTTAACAGACATTACATTCTATCATGTTTTGATAAACATTTGTGCTTTTGAGCATGACAGACCATTAACCTATATATTCTCCACTGTCCACAACACCCATGTTCAACTGATTTTGCAACATAGGTCTATAAGCCCCACAAAATCAAGGATTCAGTAGCAATGTTTGTCTAGCTTTGGTACTATATTGTTATGAGATGAATGGTGTAGCTCACCTCTCGTTAGGGGATACATAGCATGAACACTCATCTAACACGATCCCAGTGAGTGCCTATGTGATTAAAGGAGGTTCAGCATGGGCACTTGCCTATTTACTCAGGCCAAAGATACACATCAAGGATGTTTCAAATGCATTCTCCCTCATAAAATGGAACACCTTGCCTACCCTCCACTAGGAAAATTCCTCCTCTACAGACCCTTGAGGAGGCAAACTATCACATCCACCAAGATCGACCTAACAAATGTTAGAATTCGCTTGGATTTGATCCAAAGTAATCAATGGACATGCTTGCACCCATGCATGGATAGTTACCCTGTGCCTCACATTTTGTGTTAGAGAGTGATTCCTCTTGTATTCTCAAGCATGGTTTTAACTGCCAAGCGTACCTTAAGCATGTTATGTTCATCAACCACACTTGTCGACGTGCACAATATATGCCCTGATCAAACCAGTGAAACTACTAATTGATCCAAGAGCTCATCCTATATGCTAAAGACCTCATCCATTAATAAATTTGTCATCCATAAGTAAATCCTTTGGTGTTACTTTCGATGCTCACATCTCTTTTCCTATTGTAGTGTTCCTATCAGATATTCAGCGTGCACCACATAAAAGTATAAACTGCATTAAGTAACAACAAGAATAAAACTATATATATTATACATGCATATATACACAAACCTAAGCTATTGGATATTAGGATGTATTGCTAATAATGACGCATAATCGACAGGCATGTACATCATAAATTATCAATATGAATAATCACACAACAGATCATCATGATGTAACAATCATGAATAACTGCCTGACACCATAAATCATACATTTAACACGTATTCAAATCACTGAAAGTCGGTAATATTATGTATATTGAACAAGGAAGGTATAAGAGTGCAAAGACAGCAGAAAGAACTAAGAAGATAGAATGGTGCAAAACATGATGTCTTGCAAAAGTGTGTTGCTTCAAAACCAAACCCAAGACAACAATGTTTTACAACTATTAAAAATCATCCTCTTCACATCACAAGCACACCACTATCACAATAGTATACAACCACATCCCTAAGCCTCCTCAACCCTTGAATTACCACATCATTAGTACTCCCCAATTAAAACGACACCAAACCTCAATCCCAGATCATGATTACCAATTCAAACTAAGCATCAAGCAACTAAAACTCCACTATCACTGGCTTTTCGGGATCAAATCCTCACCATAGACTTTGCAGTTCAAAAGCATCTTATCCTCCATATAAAAGATTGAGACAAACAATCTTCCCTACTAAAAATCACAACCAACACCCCCCCATAACTCTATCTCTTATATTCTAATAAATTATCATAATATTGCTTGAATAGAACCTCCTAATTGTTGCCGTAATCCCAACCACCTCTTCGAATGGAGACAATTAACATGATTACTACAATCAATAAAAGTATCATAATATTGCCTGAATAGAAGCTTTTGATTGTTGCCATAATCCCAACCTCCTCTTCGAATGGAGACGACTAACATGATTGCCACAATATCAATATACCTCTTTATTGTGAGTTTGGTAGAATTATCTTAACATAGAGACATCATCTACCCACCTCATTGCTTGGACACCTTGATGTAATCAACACATTGCAATTGTTTAATTGCTTGTGTTGGCCCTAAGGTTGATTAACCACTTAATTTAAGTTCAGAACCACTATTTGTTGGTGCAATCATGCTCCAAGTGTTCGAGTCCAAGTATGTAGTTTTGATGTGTTTGACAAAGGTTTAAAGTTAGGTTCATATTGTGTTACTTATGTTGTGTCAAGTGTGCAAACGTAGTCTACTTGATATTTACATTGAAGGAGTAATGGAAAGTCCAATAGGTCTTGGCAAATGAGTGAAGTTTAAGTGGGTCTAGGTCGATTGGACATTTGGCAAAATAGAAGGCTTCAAGTGCAGATGGATTTAGAAGTTCAACAGGAGTTGGCAAACGAAGAAATCTCGATAGGTCGAGGTAAGGTCGATTAGATACTTGATAGATGAGAAAAACTTAGAGGTGAAACCTCTTGGCAGATGAGAAATTCCGGTAGGTCAAGGTTGACCAAATATCTAGCACACAAGAAGTCTCAGAGGTAAACTCTTAACATGTGAATTGTGAGAGACTATGAGCGACTTTACCCTACGGTAGAATAACCACTTAGTTTAAGTTCAGAACAACTATTTGTTGGTGCAATCATGCCCCAAGTGGTCAAGTCCAACCATGTGTTTGACAACGGTTTAAAGTTAGGTTCATACTGTGTTATTTATGTTGTGTGTCAAATGTGCAAGTGTAGGCTACTTGACATTTACCTTGTAAGAGTAACGAGTGAAGTCTAAGTGGGTTGAGGTTGACTAAATGTTTGACTGAAAAGGAAAGTCCAATAGACGTTGGCAAATGGGTGAAGTCTAAGTGGGGTCCGAGTCGATTGGACATTTAGCAAAATATAATTCTTTAGGTGATAATAGATTTAGAAGTCCAATAGTAGTTGGCAAACGACGAAGTCATAATAGGTCGATGTTGACTTGATATTTGTCATGTAATTTATTGTACGCAATCTTACCTTGCAAAAAAGAAAAAGGTATACTATGTATAATAGATTCTTCCTCGAGATCCCGTATTAGCGAGAGCTTTGTACACAAGACTGCCCTTTTAACTCAAGAAGTTTCGGAGGTAAACTCTTGGCATGTGAGTTGTGAGAGACTATGAGCTATTTATATTTTAGATGTCGGTAGTTTTTTTACTTAGTTAAAGACTTATTGAGAAATAGATGTTTTAGGTTAAAGTTAGTGAGTCACTCGATTGTGTGAAGGTAGAAAACTCGCAATAGAAAGTTTTTATTTCGGGTTGAGTCAATTGAAGTCGAGTCTATCAAGTAATTGATAATTTTTAAATTCAAATTATTATAACTATTAAATAAGATATTGCTTGGATAAGTTGTCAGTGATTACTAAGAGTCGATTGATGAACGTAAGAAAATTCATTCATAGTCATGAGTTAATCTGGATTAGTTAACTAATGATGCATAATAATCAACTGATAGCACAGTCACTAGAAGGATGGATGTCACCAACAAACCATGGCAAAGGGTGAGCTGACTAAAGGAGTAAATAGTTGTATATGCATTGGGTCATGAACCATTGAGACATAACAATGTTATTTTATTTATACTAGTTTATATATATTAAACTGTTATATTACAAGTTTATAATTGTTATTAATAATATAACAATGTTACATTTATTATAATAATGCTTTATTAATTAGTTAATTATTTTAATAAACCATAATTAACTAATTAAATTTTATTATAATTAATTATTAGTTAGTTATATTGATAATTTACTTTTTAAATTTATTATAATTAATTATTAAAAAATTATATAATTAATAGAAATTAATTAAATTCTTATTATATATAATCACCTAAACTAACTAATCCTATTATTGATTAACATACAATTCATTGTTTAATGATGTTTAATTAATTAAATGAATAATTAATTAATTAATTAATAATTATTAACAAAATATAAATTTAATTTAGTTTGAAATATTACTTATAATCTAATTTAATTAATTAATTTTTAATACATATTCACTCTTAATTGCTTATCAATTTTTGTTCTTAGTTAATAAGAAACTTTAATAATTATTTTATTATTAGTTTACTAATATTTGTTTTTAATATAATAAAATTATTATTATTTTTTATTATAGGATAAGCTCAAGAATAGGTTAAAAAATTTAAAAAATTAATCTAAAAATGAAGTATAATTTTGGTTCTAACAAATTATATCTAATTAATTTAAAATTATTTTCATTTGATTTGAACAGGAATTGATTAAATTTAAAATTATTTTTTAAATTATAAAATAAGTATAAATTTTAAATAATATTTTTAAAAACCTTTTTAAATAATTTAAAAAATTAATATCTATAGAATATTTTTAATTTTTTTAATAATTGTTAAAAATTGATAGTGAATTTAAAATATTTTTTAAATAAGATTTTTAAACATTTTAAATAAATTTTAAGAATTTTTTATTCCAAATATATTCAAACAATAATTTTAAACTTTCAAATAGTTTCACACATTGATAAATAATTCTTAAAACTCCGCCCATGATGAATTAATCTTTGTCATGGTCGATCCCAAGCACGGATAAAAGAGGAGGGTTGTGGTAAGTTGTCAGTCGGCGTTAAACTAAGGCAAAATTCAATAAATGATTTCAATTGGTAAATAATTCTTAAATTATCTTTGAACCTTTCAAATAATTTTATAATTAGTTTTAAATTTTTTTGATAATTTTGTGAATTATTTATTTTTTAAATTGATTATTTCAAAAATTACTTTCACATCTTTCAAATATTTATTAAAATTAATTAATTATTTAATTATTAAAAATAAATTTTGAATATTCAAACATGAGTTTATGGAAATAATGATAAAGTTGTGTAATAACTTAGTGACAATTTAATTTAATAATTTAGTATTTTTTTTTTACTTTGTATTCATTTTTCTATATTTTTGTTATGCTAATATCCACTAGTTATATTTGTGTTTAAATATAACAAACTTTAAATGAAAATTTGATTATGTCAAATTAATAGTTTAATAGTTTTTTAAGGTTTTAAATAATGTTTGTTTAATATTTATTTATTATTTTTGTTAAAGTAGATTTTTTTTTTTTGTGGTGTGATTTTTTTTATGAATAGGTTAATATTTCTTATGTTAAATTTGTCATTGTTATAAATTGTGAATATTTGTTCTATTTATTTGTTTTGAATGATTTTATTTTTTTGATATATAATGATGCATGGGTAGATAAATGACAAAAACAATAATTTTATGATCCAGTTTGGAGACACTTCGACTAGAGAATCAATTTCATTGACAATGTCTACATTGTGATATGATGGGACACGGTAGTGGCGTCACACGCTTGAAATAAGGAGATATGGATAATTCCAAGTGTTCAAAAGTCTCAAGAAATTGGTCGTGCAATGGAGGAACTTGATAGACAAAATTTAAAGTACAAACAACAAAAAGTTTTTAATAGACGAGCTTCTCGAACCTATTTATGATGAACTTGAAAGTTGTGAAGGTGGTCCAAATGATCAAACACTTCTAGCAGCTCCCCGTGTGTCTCGAATTGAGTATGAGCAACATATAGAATATCGTTGTGATACAGTTGATGCTAGTGGAAGTGGCTCAATTGTTGCATCAACATCGGGGAGAAGTGCAAGTGTTCGTATTACCTCATCATAAGGTGGTATTGGCCATTTCTTTTCTTCTTTGAGATGAAGGCGTGCAATTGATATTGATCCGTGCATTCCCAAACAGACTAGGATTGATGCATATACAAGGGAGAAGAGGAAATCAATCAACTAAAGTATTGCAAAACTTATTCATTTCAATAGAATTCTCCCTAATATAATAAATAATACATACTTCCGTAGCATGGTGTCTAATATGGTATCCGACCTCCGACTACATATGAAATTAGTACAAATGAATAAGTGGAGGAGATTAAGATTTGGATCCTATCATGCAAGAAGCAATGAGGCCTATATGAAATTTCATTAATGTGCGATAAAATTGGACAACACCACGAATAAACATTATTAATTTTTTGCTATACTGCAATAGAAGGTGATATTACACAAATCTATTGATGCAATTGGAAAATATTATGATGCATCTTACATATAGTGCTTGATGGGTATGGAGTCCCCACGGGATGAGCTGTTGGCTAGTGCATGAGGTGTTGCCACAATGAGGTCTAGGGGTCAAATCCTGGCTAGT
>JBBUKS010000113.1:8273806-8293688 GCA_038050645.1 Hedychium gardnerianum | reverse complement strand
ACCTCCTCCGTGTTGGTCCTGGGACGGACTGGCGGGGGCGCTGGGGGCGAGCGTTTCGCCTTTTTGCCACAATTGATGGGTATGGAACATATAGTGTAAGTGGTCACAGACAATGGTGCAAACTTTAAAGGGATTGAAGAACTATTGGGGCAAGAACATCTAAAATTATTTTGGACACTATGCGTAGTACACTACATTGATTTGATGATGGACATTGTAAACTCACTATGGTGAAGAAGGTAGTGAAAAGAGGATAATCGTTTATAGTCATCATTAGATTCATGGGTTAATGAGAACATTTATTGATTGGGAGATTCTATCACTAGAGCAACTAGGTTTACAACTCACTATCCCATTATTATCCCAAAAATTGTCAATTTGAAAACCATGTTCACTTTTGAAGATTGGGGAACCTCTCGATACTCTAGCACCACTACGGGTAAGGTGACAAAAAATTGTTATATCTGCTCAATTTTAGGACTACATAGTAGATATTCTTATGGCAATAGATCTTTTGTATGTTGTTCTACGCAAAATCAACATGGGCAGGAAGCCACAATGGGCAATGTCTACCACTTAATTCATAAAGCAAAAGAAGAAAGCAAGAGGTGCGTACAACCACAAATCAACTATCAACATTTCGTTGATATAATCACTGCAAGATGAGACAACTAAATAGAAAAAACATATTCATTTGGTAGACACATTTTTTAATAATAAAAGAGTTTTAATATTATTATTGATAATTATATATGCTTAATTATTTTAGATTATTACCTCAATTCAATATATCAATATTGGCATAACCTAGCCATAAATGACAATCTCTTAATGACCCTTAAAAGTGTAATATGAAGATTACAAATAAATAGAGAATTTATTGTTGAGACTATTAATGAAAGTTGATTATTTCAAGAGCATATGATTCTTTAGGTAATCCTTTTGCAATATCATGCAAATGTAAAATAGATGTTGCTAAATATAGAATAATTTGTTAGTATTCATTGCCAACATTTATAAAAATAATTTAATTTTGTTCTTATTTATCTTATAAACAAGTAGTAGTTATAATATGGAGGATCAACCCTCAATTTGAAAAAGATTGTTATACGGATTTTCTCGCAGACAGTCTTTAAGTGGTTGCAAAAGAAATTGGTCACTTTCTCCCCCATTCATATGAAAGTTCAAAATTGTCTTTCTTATCGTCACTTGGAGAAGATGGTCTACATTCATTATGATATGTATCTTCATATAAGAGCCATGCCAGATAAGGAAGCACAAGAATTTAGTGATATAAACCTATATGATATTGGGTTCGTCTAGACTGAGCATGATCCAATGATGAATTGGTGGAGTGCTATTGAGGTTAAGAATCCATTACTTGATGAAGCAGATCCATCACGACTCTCAATTTCTTATCCAATAAATTGAAAAAGTGCAAGCTAGAGAAGTTAGTGAAGAAGAAGACAATGAAGCTTTTGAACGAGATTTTTTATTGTTTGAATCTCGACCAAGACGTTCTTAGACATCCCAACCTCAAACACAACCAAAGTCCACAAATAAAGCTAAAGTCAATTATCAATTTCTACTAAAGAGAAAGGGAAAAGTAAAGCTCTTGTTTTCAAGGGAAGGAGCCAATTGAGGAATGGTGAAAATCCATTGAATGTAATTGATGAGCAAGAACATGATGAGAGTGATGAAACATCATCAACTTTTGACACTGCAGTTCAATAAGAAGTTCGAAACGATGATAGTAATGTCGATAGCATTCAAGTACCATTGGAGATGATGACACAAGATGTAGTTGGTGGTTTTGAAACTTATGTTCCCTTGACTCTAGCACCTGACCCTTAGATATGTGAAAGGTTACACATACAATCCAAGATGATGATTATGACGCTCAAATCTTATGATTCTCAAGATATGTGGGAGAGTTTGACTAAATTTCATCATACTCTTGACCTTTTTATTGCAGCTCGGATACATCATATGGTGAGCCAACATATCATAGCTCGAGGACATATATGCTTATCCTTATCTTGTGCTTGTACCAGTTTAAATTCTATTGGTGCCAAGCTAAGTCCAACCAATGATGGAGCCTGAAATTTGATACCCCCGAGCTGATCGGAAAAAAAAAACCCCACGGACTACCTTCGTGTCTCTTCTTCCCAGGTTACCTTCCTCTCTCATCATATATTTTTCCTTTCTCCCGCTACAAATCCAACCTCGTAGCTCCTCAACTTCGTCAGGCCCCCGGGCTAAAGCTTGGGTAGGCTATCAAGTGGCTCCACCCTTGAGTCCAACTATTAGTGGTGAATCAAGACATGCTTGCTCATGGACTTGTAGAGAAATCAATATCAATACCACATGTCTTGGGATAATTATTTGATTTGGGTGTTGGAGAATTATAAAATTGATCTTACAAGGATGTTACAATAATCGATGCTTTTAATCAATTCATGACACTTCTTTTGGTATTAACATGTTATGTGCTTACTAAAGTTATTCTAATTATTTTTGTAAATTTTAATTCTAATTGGTAATAATATCAAATTCTTTTCAAAAGAGAAATATATTTATTTGCTTTTATCAACAATGTTAAGTTGTTCAATAGTTGAAAATTTATATAAAGCCAATTTAAAATCATGCATATCATATTTTTTTTAAAAAAAACAAATAAAAATAGAGTAAACACACATTCATCTAAGAATCATTATGTATATAGATAAATAATGTATCAATAAGTCAAAATCGTCATACTATCATATCCATTTTTAAATCAGATTAAATAACACTTTTACATATACTCAAAATACAAAAATTACATTAAATTCTATGAATAATTTGAAGTTGTGATAATATAGAATCACTATCTAAATAAATGTAACATGTTTCCATAATCATCAAAACTTTAAATTTGTGACAATTTGGAGCTGAAGACCAATTTTAAGTGATCAATACTATTTTATTATGCCAACAATAATAAAAAAAATAGAGTTTGAATTTATACCTTGGTAATATCCTTTGTAAACATTTAATAAACGTTAAATATCTCACGACATAATATCAAAACATGAACTCAATAACAAATAGTTGAAATATAAAATCAAGTGAGCATTTATAACAACATAATATTAATAGAAATAATTTTTTAAATTAATATTCATTTGCATTTAAAATAAAAAAGTACTGAATTAGCATGGTAAGATAAAACGACAATCTAGCATTATCCCATTAGGTGGGGTTGACTATATGGATCTTTCTATGCCATTGTGCTATATTCTCTACTATATCATCATTTATATTTAAATAAATTTTATCTTATTATATTATTACTATCCAAGTCTTTTTTGGTTTTTCTCTTCCTCGTTTGATATACACATGTCATAGTTTCACATCGCCTAACTGGAGTATTTATTGATCATTTAAATACATGGTCGTACCATCTTAAATGTGTCTTCCGGAATTTTTCTTCAATAGGTGCAATCCTAACTTTCTCTTTAATATTTTCATTTCACATCACATCCATCCTTGTATGTCCGCACATCCACCTTAATATCCTTATCTCTACAACTCTTATTTTTTGTTCATGTGCTCGAGTCATAACTTAACATTCAGCTCTATATAATATAGCGGGTCTAACCATCGTTTTGTAAAATTTTCCTTTAAGTCTTAAAGCTACTTTACGATGACAAAAAATATTCTCCTCCATTTCAACCATCCCACTTGTATTTTATATAAGACATCTCTTTTAATTCCTTCATTCTTTTATAAAAATGATCATTAATACTTAAAACTCTTAGTTACAGATAACTCATCATCCTCTATCTTAACAATTGTCTCATTACGTCTAATATTGCTAAACTTAAATTTTATATATTCTGTCTTTATTTTATTAAGCCTAAGACCTTTCACTTCTAGCGTGTTTTGCCAAGATTCAAGTTTAAAATTTACTCTCTCATTTATCAAAACAATATCATTTGCAAACAACATGCACTGTGGTATTGTATCTTGGATGTGTCCAGAGTTCATTCATGATTAGTATGAAAAAATAGGGACTTAGAACTGATGCTCGATGTTATCCTATCTTTATGGAAAACACTTTGGTAAACCCCCTGAAGTCTTGTCACTACATCCTTATACATATCCTTAGTTCAATATACGTTATGTTAACATCTCTTTTTTCTAGAATTTTCTATATAATTTCTCTTGGGCTCTATCATAAGCTTTTTCTTAGTCGACGAATACCATGTATAAGTCTTGTTTCTGTTCTCGATATTTTTCAATTAGTTACAACGATTTATAACTTCTATTGTCAACCTTCCAAATATAAATTTAAATTGATTTTTGGTAATCATGGTCTTCTTTATTAGCTATTTTTTTATTACTCTTTCCTAAAGTTTCATGATATGACTCATTAGTTTAATACCCCTATAGTTTACATAATTTTGTATGTCTCCTTTATTCTTATATAAGGGAACTAGAGTACTTACCCTCCATCAGTCAGGTTGAATAACTTTGTAAGTCATTCAATACCTTGTTTCCTAAACACTTCCATACCTCTATTAGAATATCATATGGTCCAATTGCTTTTCCATTTTGCATCTCATTTAAAGCTTGCTCTACTTCTAAAGTTTGAATTATACAATAAAAATTTATATTTTTATACTCATTTGACCTATTTAAATTATCTAAGTTACGTTAGTATCTAAATCTTTATTAAAAAGTTGATAAAAATACTTCTTCTATCATTCTTTTATTTGCTCATCATTTATTAGTACCCTATTACATTCATCTTTAACTTTATAACTTTGTAAGCTTTCAATACCTTGTTTCCACACTTTCATACCTCTATCGGAATATCATTTAGTCCAACTGTTCTTCCATTTTGCATCTCATTTAAAGCTTGCTCTACTTCTAAAGTTCTAATTCTACGATGAAAATTTAAATTTTTATACTAATTTGACCTACTTAAATTAATTGGTCTTTTAAATCTTTATTAAAAAGTTGATAAAAATATCTCTTACATCGTTTGTTTATTTCCTCATCATTTATTAGTATCCTATTAATACATCTTATTTGATAAGATCTTTTGTCTTCCTCTTTCTCGCTTTAGTTATTTTTTAAATGTCTTTTTTTCCTTCTTTTATGTCCAATTTTTGATATAAGTGTTCAAAAGGAGAATTAATTGACGACTGTGGTGACACTAGGAAGAGTAGGCAGTAGTAGATGGTAGGGTGTTATATAGAAACAGGAGTGAGAGAAATAAGAGAGAAAGTAAGGGAGAGAGAAAGAAGGGAAAAGGGAGAGGAGAGATGGTTGACACTTGTCTTTGAGCACACATGGAGTGACAAAGAGGGGAAATGAGAGAGGGAGAAGTTGGTTGTCAGTGGAAGGTGCTGACAGCAAAGGCAGCATCGCTAGTAAGTGAGAAGAGAGTGGGATCAAGTGTGGTGTATCCCAATTCTTTTGAAAATCCATTAACTCATCCATACTATTCCCATATGTAAATTTGGTTCGGTACTAGCTAAAATAAATTCAAATTGGCCCCAGTTTGAACCTACATGATTCTAATCAACAAGCCTACTCAATAAGTGCTTTAATGCTCAAAATCTAATTTGGTTGCTTTAGTTTAATTTATTTTGTTGTCTAAAATTTTTACAAAAATTCATTTAAGATGTGAAAAATTAAATACACTAAAAACTTAGTATCTAACTCATACTTAGTGGCGGATACATGTTTCTATAATTCCTGACAAGTGAGCTACCTTAGGCATACTCAGTTTCTTGCTCTCTTTTTTTTTTTTTTTTTTTTGGGAAATGGAAGGTAGAAATTTAGTAATTTATATCAACTCCATCTTGAAGATTATGTGGTCCCTACCAGGCTTTGTCATCTTGATGTGCAATAGTCACTATTTCTAATGCACTTAACTGCCTCCAGCTCATAGATGCTCTGAAAGCTAGGGAGCATATTTTGTTTTCTGATAGGGCTTCATTTTTTACTTCTAAAAAAATTCGTAGAAAACAAGGCAAGGAAGAAACATATTAATTTTGGCCACATTGCTATAATACTTGATTGAATTCCTCACTATTGTCATGTTAATCTTGGCCACAGTGCTACTATACTTAATTGAATTCCTCACTACTGCCATCTTTATACAAATTGGTTGATCCTACTTGCTGGCCTCTTTTGGAGCTCTTTGATTTTTGATTTTGTACTTCTTGCATTCTTTTATAAGGTGGGTACTTTATTTAATTTATTTGGTATGAAGTTGACCTAAGGGAATCTTTTGAAAGTCATTTCATTTTATTGTTGCAAGAAAAGTGAGATCTAGGCTTCTGTGATTTCTTCAGAATTTTCTCTTTATAATTTAGTAATTTGAAAAATTGATCGAGTAACACATTTCTTCTAATCAAGGCAGAGTTCACATTTTCCCTTAAAGACACCACATTGTTTGTGCTACTACTGCACCTCTGCTATTCTCTTCTATATATTCCTTCTAGCTATTTCTATGTTCTACCATGCAATTGGGGCTGTAATTTTGTTGTTTTTAGGCACAATTTCTCATTTGTTCGTTTGGACGGGACCTTAAATCAACAGCAACGAGAAAGAGTGCTTTGTCAATTTGCAGAGGACAATAATATATTGGTCAGTTTGTTTGAATATTTTGCATTGCAAAAGTTTGCTTATCTGTGAATTTCATTTGGTCAATTGTGCATCCAAGGTGACTGACTTCTCTTACTATAGATACTACTTATGTCATTGAAGGCTGGTGGTGTTGGAATAAATCTTACAGCAGCAACTAGTGCCTTCCTCATGGTATGAATAGTAATTTACTTTATGATGAAGAGTCTAATCCTGGCATTTTACAGCTTTCTATAATTTTTGCGCCCATCCTTTGTAGAAATTGCAGAATTTGATGTTTAATTGGTTACATTTATTATGGTCGATACTTGATAGACATACAAAAATTAGTCATGCTAAAACTGCTCCTTAAGTTTCCTCCTTATCATACATTACTTTGTATGGCAAAACTTTTGATTTTTGTTCAAAATTCTGAAATGGGTAGGATAAATCCTAGATGCTAAGATATTAAAAATAATTTCCCCCCTCATTAAAGCTCCATACTAATCTCACATAGTGCCATGTATTTATCTAGAGTGGCAATAATTGAGGCAAAAGTAATTTAGTATTTGCATTTTAATCAATGTGGATTTGGAATTGGAATTATCTTAGTGGATCATATTTTGTTCTTCCCAACCCTGTGAAGGTTCTCGAGTAAGCCTTTACACTCGTTCAAGTGACTGGTAACTTTCTTGATAACTAATAGCATTAGTCTGAATTATGTTAAGATAAAATGTGAGTTCTAACATAACAATTATGAAATGGTTGAAGCAACTACTATGAAAAGCTAAAAAATACTTCTGTGAAAATGTTATTCTTTAGAACTATTATGAAGCAACTATTAGCTGCATTCCATTAGAACTATGTATATGTTTGTTAGATATGTCATTCATTTGTGAAATACTTTTGTTTATTACCTCTTCTGCCCTTTGTTAAATTCGTGTGATCTTCTTAAACGTTTTTTCCCCTTAGGATCCATGGTGGAACCCAGCTGTTGAAGAACAGGCTGTGATGCGAATTCATCGTATTGGTCAAACCAAAAGTGTTGCTATCAAAAGATTTATTGTAAAGGTAAAGACTGCATATCTGATGGTGTTCATTGGAGAACAAGAGCTCATTGCTCTAAATTTGTGTTCTTGTGTTCATAGAGTTAACTTTTTTGCGAGTTAAATTTTTTGCTTTGCTTTTATCTGGGAGGTTCTGATGCAAAAATAAGATGGTAGGCATTTTTTGCTTTTTTTACCTAGAATTTAGTATGTTAATATTATATGTCAATGTATAGTTTGAGCATTTGAAGTTAATTATATAGCAATGATTGTAAGAGTATTAAATTGTATCCCTTACCGTAAAGAGTATTACATCTCTTTTTACCAATTCACCAACCAATTTAATTTATCTCAGGGTGAAACGATGTAGAATGTTTCTAATATTTATGTATTAAAGCTTTAATTGTAAATATGCATTTTAGTCTCAATGATACAACGGAACTTTTTATTGAAAAAGAATATATGCTAATTCAATTTAAATCAAACCAAACCGAACTAACCCAACCATTTCGGTGGATTTAATTCTGCAACCCATTCGGTTTGGTATGCTTTGAAAAGAAATTTGAGCGATCATTATTTGGTTCAGTTTCAAGAATGGGACACCCCTAGTCATGAAATTCTATTCCAGGGGTAGGCATTAGAAGACGTGTATTACCCATGTACGCGAGGAAAGAAAGCTTTTGTTTCTTGTCTCTACAAGTGTTATTTTGATTCTGATCTATTCATTAGGAAGAATAACTACTGTTTAACATCAAGTTATATTGGACAGGGAACTGTGGAGGAGAGGATGCAAATTGTACAGGCTCGAAAACAAAGGATGATATCTGGAGCTTTAACTGATCATGAAGTGCGGGCCGCACGCATTGAAGAACTAAAAATGTTATTTACATGAAAGACTTCAGATGAAGATTTTTGGTGTCTGATTGGCCGCTTGATCTGCTTGTGACTATATTCATATTGCTAATGCAGCTTTTCCACTTGCTGGCTTAGGTAATGACATAATATTCATCTGCACTGAAAATGTGATATTTCTTGACTCCTATGGTGATTGTTTGTGCCTTGCCTTCTGCATGTTGTATGAGTAACCTCTTGAAAGAAACATTTTAAACAAATGGAATCAGATTCCAAAGGTCATGATCTAAACTATAATATGTTTTTGCACGAAATGAAAAAAAATAAAAAATCTTAGTGTGATACCGGTCCAGTGATGTGAAATGATATGATAGGAATAAATCCACCACCTTGAGGATAAGCAACACCACCTAAGGATAAATTTTTTGATTTAACTCACCCTTTGAAAGAATCCTACCAAGAGATGATAACAAACTAAAAGGCAAAAACAGTTTGTTTTTTCTTTTCAATTCAAAGATGTATTTTGCAAAATTCAACCCCCTCTTATAGTTGGAACATCCCTCCAAGAATAGGAATTCATGCAATATTTTCATAGACAACACAATCCTCAATACACACTTATGACAAAGCACAACACATGTAAGGCCAATTATAACTACCACACACTATGCAGACTTCAACGACCAACACGCATCATAATTAAGACACTAAGAGCTCGAATAATGGTATAGAATTTTGTCATAAGTGGCATAGTTCCTTTTTTTGCATCATTTAACAAGCAATGGGGCTTGCTTCTCGGCTGAGAACACTTCTGATTCTTACTTTGGATACATCACAATCTAATTCAAACATTTTGCTCAACTCTACAAGTGTCAAAATCTAGTTATCATCTTCGTATTAATAGATGCACAACTTTCTTGAGCCTTCTTGGACCATTTGAAAGTCCTCCTAAGACATTTGGTAATAGAAATAAAGAATATTGAATCAGGTACTTAGCCTTCTTGGACCATTTGAAAGTCCTTCTAAGACATTGGTAATGGAAACAAAGAATATTGAATCAGGTAACATTGAACTTAGACAATTGATCCGATTTCATAAAAAAAAATTACTAGCCGTCAGGATAAATTGGGAAGCTCTCACAATGAGCAGTCTAGAAGCCCAACATTCGTAGTTACACATCCCATTTGAAGAAAAAATCTTTACAAATACACCGTAATTAGGGATCGAACCGCGGACACCTAGATATTTGATAATAGAAACTACTAGAGAGCAAGTGTGTCCTAGGACATAACTGAGTTAGTTAGCACATGGTAGATTTGTAGAATTGAGTAAGAGTCGATTATCGATGAAGCTGACGGAAATATCCTCTCATATAGTGGTTTATTTCAATTTTCTAATTTATTCTCTTTCAATAATATATGACAATTGTAAAGAGGTCGCTAGGATGACGGATTACTAGATAGCAAGTGTGCTGAAATGCTCATTAAATCTCCTATAGAAAGAGACAATACTATGAAAACTCCTTACATCATGAATGATGGTTTTAGGAACTAATCAACTCCCTATGTTTGCTATCTTTAAATAATGAAGGGTTTGACTCATTTTTAGAACTGAACGTTCAAATTATAAAATTTTAAAAATCTATTTAAAATATTTTTGCTAATTATTTTTTGTGGAAATATTCTATGTCATCAAAATTTCATGATTTTTTGGAATTTAGAAATTTTTTTAGTAATTTTTTTAAAGAAAATCATCTAGTTTAAGTTAGATGTCTAAATTATAAAATTTAAGATGAGATTTTTTTGAGAAAATGATTTTTCTGTAAAATAATGACATGCTAACTTCACATGGCTGAAATTTCAAAAAAAATCAAATTATGGAAATTCTTAAACAAATTTCTGAAATTAAGATTGGTTGATTTTGAAAATTAACTTAAATTATAAAATTGAGAAAAAGGTTAAGTTGGATCCGTTTTTGTTTTTGAAAATTATAATCCCTAGGCATGTTGTACCCCATTTATGGCGGCTCACAAAATATTAATCCAGTTTATTATATTATCTGTCACTATCTTCATATCCAAATATAATATGTGCCATAACACAGTGAAGATGTTGAAAACATGGAAGGTGATTGCTTTTGCCGTGGAGGCATCATATCTCCCTTCATTTTCAAGTTCTATCCAAAAATTACGATTATGAAAATCATTCAGCTCCCACTTTCTCCTACCTAATGATAATTCATAAATAGAATTAAATTGTGCCAGAGTCCAATTATGATATCATTAAATAATTAAAATATAATACGTCTTTTGACACATCCTTCCCCTGACAAGATATTCGCTTCAATAAAATTTAAAAATTCAAGAATGATTCTAAAATAAATAAAATATTTCATGTTCATAAAATCCTACTCAATCTAACATCCAATCAATATCCTCCCTAAGTCTCAAGGTCGTCAAAACATAGTCGATCATGTAGTGAGTGTTGACAATTTTCCTTTTGACTAGCACATCATAGCAAGACTTTTGATTATGATCATGGAAAAATAATGCCAAAGGAATTATAATTGTTACCTTTGTCTAGAGCTTTGCCCTTCCCCTTGTTGCGCGAGCTTGAACCTTCTTCGCGTCTTCGCTTGAACATGATTCCTACACACACAGCAGAGATAAAGAAATCTGGAGGGGGGAGTGGTTAGGACTTGTGGTAGAGAAAATGAAGGAAGAGGGGAAGAGGATTTTGTGAGGTTAGGATTGTAGGACCGTTGAGAACGAGAAAGGGGGAGAGGGTGAATCTCGTCACTTAAAAGCTTTTCTTTTCTTTGAAAAAACTTATCAAAATACTCGTACGCAACGGAATAGAAATAAGAAAAAATAAAAGAAAGAACACACTTAGATTTTTACTTGGTTCGGAGCCCAATCAACTCCTACTCCAAGACCCATGACCTTTTGGACTGTATCCGTTGGGTAATTCACTAAAGATCTCCTTCAAAACTTCGAAAGGAGAAATCAAATACAGATGAAAGAGATAGTAACAACTTTACTACTCTTTTAGTTATATAATAAAAATAAAGTTACCAACAGGAGAATAGTGGTAATTGAAGCTTGTTGTTGGCGTTGCTTTCGGCGCGGAGGCTTGCTCAAGAACGATCTTGGCGCAGAGAATGAGAGCATGAAGTGGGAGAGTTGGTTGTTCTGAAAATTGATGTTGAGTCTCTGACCTTGAGGCTTCTTTTATAGTCGAACCACCAGCTGATCAAATTCCACTAATCCTGCTGAACTTTCGAATTCGAATATGATCCATCGACGGATCTTGATGATCCGTCGACAGAACCCAATGAACCTCCTTGGGTTCGCGTCCATCTTCTCAATCTGATCCATCGCAAAATCATCTTGATCCATCGACTAATCCACTCTATCTGTTGACGGAACCCAAGCTTTCCTTTCCTATTGATATGACTGATTTGGCTGACCACGTCAAATCTCCACAGAATCTATTAATCCATCAACGGAACAAACCTATCCATCAACGGAACTCAATATTACCTTTTCTCCTTCGGCCTAATCTAATCTCATCTTGATGAAATCTCTAATTCGTCGACTAATCAACTTGATCCGTCAATGGAACGATATGTGCTCTGATTCGGATCTGAACTATTTTGGATTTCCAAGGATTAGTCGACAGAACTAATCTATTCGTCGACCAAATCATTCAATTAATACTTTGTTCCTGCAAAACAGTGTTAGCACAAATATAATATTAACACTGCAAAATAGAGTTAGAATAGATATATATATATGATAAAATCTTGTCTAAACTTGACTAAAATTTTAGTCTGATTTTAACTTAGACTTCCGAGTTGATTCTAAGTTGGATTAGCGCATAAGGTTTATCTCGTTTGGGACACAACCTCACTACACTCCTTCCAGGAATTTACCTTAACTCACTTGCCAAACATCTGATTCTCCAGACTTATTTGGACTTTCATTGCCTAGTGTCTGATCGACCTGATCCATTAAGACTTTTCTACATCACCAAATTAGGACAATAGCAATAATAGTAATGCAAACAATGTTAGCAAACTTATACATAGGTTTACCAGAATCCGCTAGTCCGGTCAACCGCGGTCACACATGCTTGGAGTTTACTCCTCCAAGACTTCTCATTACCTAGGGTTACCTCCTCTTAGGATTTTTCCTTTGCTTAGAGTTCACACCTCTAAGTCTTCTCATTACCTAGGGTTATCTCCTCCTAGAGTTTTTTCTTTGCTTAGAGTTCACTTCTCTAAAACTTCTCATTACCTTGGGTTACCTCTCCTAGGGTTTTTTCTTTGCTTAGAGTTCACTCCTCTAAGATTTCTAATTACCTAGAGTTACCTTCCCGTAGGATTTTTCTTTTGCCAAACCTTAAGTCCTCCAGATCTACTTGGACTTGCTAGTTACTCGGTAGACTACTCACCCTTGCCTAACCTCCAATTAGCACTTTCTTATGCCTAACTACAGTTAGGATTTTTTCTTGCCTAATCACAATCATAACTTTCTCTTGCCTAATCACAGTTAGGACTTTCTCTTTTCTAGTCAACCTTGACCTGACTGGACTTCTCGCATGACTAGGTCAACCTTGACCAGACTCCATTAAATATATTGTCAAACAAACATCAAAATCCTGGAAGTCGATTGCACCAACACGGGTTTGAGGGATCTAGGGTTTGCTAAGGAGAGGAAAAGGGGAGAGGCAGTGATCTTGAGGGTGGAGGAGGGAATGGAAGGTGAGATCTTGATATTTGAGGGTTTTAGGGTTTGAATAGGGCTAGGGTTTGGAGAAGAAGAAGGAAAGGGGATTGCCATGTGAGAAAACACGGGAGGAGAAAGGGTTTTTTAACCCTTCTCTAAGGCGCGACATGATCGTGTCATCTAACATGGTAAACCCGTGTTTGCCTTTAAGTGTTGTTGTGGTGGAGCGACACCGGCTTGGCAGCTCCCACGGCTAGTCATGGGGCATTCTTCCTTGTCTAAGTTTTTTTTTTTCAACATGGTCGTATTGGATAACATGACCAAGTCGTGGTTTCCCCTGAACAACCTAACATGGTCGTGTCAGCTGCCACGGGAAACCTGTGGAATACCCTGTACATGAAATAAGCAAATAAAAATGGTTAGAAAGAAAGAACAAAAGAGAAATCCAAATGAAAGGCAAGAGAGGAAATTGCGTTACCTCCCAAGAAACTTTTATTTTTGGTCATAAGCTCGACCCTTGTCAATCTCAATTGGAGCTTTCAATTTAAAGAGGTTGTTTCCCTCCTCTATGGACAAACTTGCTCTAGAATTTCTTCTTCTTTACTCATGGTGGATTAACATACTTGTCCATCGTTTCTTCGTCAATTTTCAATCTTTCATCAATGTTCTCCTTTTTCACTAGATCAACTCGAGGACGTTCTCAGAGTTCTTCTTCCTCGGGTTGCAAACAAGCCACCCTATAATAGACATTCTTAACAGGAATTCCTTAACAATAATTCAATTAGTGACCTTAGATAAACAAATTCAACTTTGTCCTCACTAACCGTCAATGAGAGCTTGTTGTTTTTAACATCGATCATGGCTCTGGCAGTGGCTAAGAAAAGCCTCCCTAAAATAATAGAGATCTGAAGGTCTTCATCCATCTCCAATATCATAAAGTTTGTAGGCACCACAAAATTTCCTACTTTCAACTACATATCCTCTAAAATACCTAATAGGTACTTAACGGAATGATCCGCAAGTTGTAAAGTCATAGTCATCAATTTCAAATAGCCCACATCAAGTTTCTTACAAATAGAGAGAGACATGAGACTTACACTAGCACCATGATCACAAAAGCCCTGGCCAATCGTTGAAGGAATGGAACCGGTGGTAATGCCTTGGGTTTAGTTTTGTCAATTGCCTCTTCGGATCCTTTGGCATGTTCCTCTATGAATGATGTGTGGAATTCTTCATTAATGGTACCATCTTCACTATTATTGCTTTCCTTCGGGCCATCCAAAGTCTTACTGCTTCTCAAGATAATATCATTGCAATGCTCCATTGGGTTGTGTCTGGTTGCCTTGGAAATCTCCCTAGATCTCCTGAAGAGGTACTCACAATATGTGCAATTTGAGTTTCCAACATTTTAGAATGATTAAGTAAAACGTCTAACATACTTGACATTTGATAGCACTTCTCCCGTATCGTAGTGTTGTTTCTTGAACTCCTCATTTTGTTTGGTTTGCGTGGCAATGAAGTTTTCTAGCTTAGTTTTCAAGTAAGATTTTGTGCTTATTGGAACCCCGATGGTGCCCCATAATTTCCTTGTCTAGTGTTCTCTTGGTTATTTATGTAGGAGAAATTTGGATGACTTCTCCAATCAGAATTGTAAGTGTTGAATATGGATTGTTCTGCCTTTAGTTGTAATTGTTGATCGCATCCACTTGCTCTATCTAGACCCTTTGTGAAAGTGTGACTTTGACTTGGCAATTCATAGTAGTGTGCCCTGCTTCACCATAAATCTTGCAAGGAATATTAGCAACGTTCACAACACTAACATTAAACAAATTGAACCTTTTTGATAAAGCGTCCATCTTTGCATTTAGAAAGTTCAAAACACTTACCTCATACTTACTTGCACTTTTCACGGGTTTGCCTCTTGTATTCGCTCATTGATGGTGATTGAATATCACATTCTCAATAATATCATAGGCTTCATCTAGCATTTTGTTCAACAAGGCTCCTCCCACAGTTGAGTTTAATGAAACCCTAACAAAATATGTGATTCCATTGTAGAACATGTGAATGATCAAAAAAATTCCAATCCGTGATGTGGGGCATTATTGTAAAAGTCCCTTGAATCTATCTCACGTATTGAATAAAGATTCTTCGTCCTTCTATGCAAAACTCATAATTTGATTAATGAGGTGCAGTCTTGCTAGGAGAAAAATACTTGTCAAGAAAGTATTGCTCCATTTGATCCCGTGTCCTTATGCTTTTTGTGAGCAAGAAATGTAACCAAGCTCTTGCCGTATCCCTCAGTGAGAAAGGGAATAGTCGCAATCTGATATCATCTGCAGAAATGTCATTATATTTAAAAGTTTCATAAATTTTCAAAAATACCTATAGATGCAAATTCAAATCTTCAATGGTTGAGCCTCCAAATTGGTGTTGCTAGACCACAGAAATCAACGAAGGCTTCAATTTGAATTTGTTTGCTTCAATTGGAGGTCTCATGATGCTAGACCTTAATCCCCTCACACTAGGTGCAGCGTAATCCTTCAGAGGTCAGTTTTCGTCATCAATGGCCATGATTGGTGTTCATTGCACCTCTAACTGTCTCTATATGTTTCTTCTTGCACAACAAATTCTTTCGATTTTGAGGTCTAAATCTAGTCCCCGAACTAGTAAATCTCCGCATAAAAGGAGAACTTATCCACCTGAAAGAGGAAAAGATGAAAAATCATAGTAAAAAGAAAGAGAGGATCTAGATTAACCAAATTGCAAAGAAGACTTGATATGAACAAAGACAGTCTCTGACAACGTCGCCAAAAATATGATGTGTGATTCCTCAAGTGCATGATGTCATTAAGTAATAAAATATCATCTACTGGGACCGTGTTATTGAATACCAAAATATTCGCAAAAGTGGTTATCTAGACAAACGAGAAAATGTGTGTTTAGGAAGAGAACTAAGAGAGCTCAAAATAAAACAGTGAGAAAGCTAGTTCGGAAGACAATTCTAAAACTTTGGTTTCACTATAATGATTATTGACGAATGCACCTCTTTTATTTCAACATAGGATTATATTAAAGGGATTTGTCCAAAGGTAATCGAATGTGTCTATGGGAAGAAGAAAAGAAAGAAAATACCGATGTATCAATCCTAATTGCAACTCATAAAGTGAATTAGGATAGATCATTTAAGCATTATGTCAAATCGTGTAAGTCTCAAGAGAGTTCAACTACTTTCATGGTAGTCATACTAGGGAACGCTTTCTTAGGGAGACTCCTATTATGAGAGCCCCACGATCCAATCGTATGTTTATGCCTTGGTTTGGGTTAGGGTTCACCTCTTAGTTTATCCTAAAGAGGTTAATGTCTAACTTAAACCTAGAAACATATATGGAAGAAAAAAATGAACTAGAACCAACCAAAAATCATACACATCATTAATAAAAAGAATAGATGCATTATTTGATCAAACAAAACATTAAGTTACTCCCTAATTCTAAAATTGGGGAGACTACTCCATCACGATGGAGTTACAATCCATAATCATAGAGAAAATCATTCTACAACTTGAAATAAGAATAAAGTTTAGAACGAATTTGATTGTAGACGATCTCAATGTTTCTGGAGGAACTCGACATACTCATTGGCGGGCGAAATATCGATTTCTCAAAGATAACTCCCTTAATAGGGTTTTTGTCACATCCCCCTAGATGTCCTTTAGCCTATGCTTCCTTGTCCTTTTTATAGGGTGTAAAGGTTGATTGGTCTTTAACGGAACCTACAAAAAAAAAAGAGAAAATAACCACATACGCCATGACCAGGTTGGAACATATGGCCAGGCCATATGGCTTGCTGGCTTACATAGTCCAACGACAGTGATGAACATGATCGTGTCAATTGACATGGTCAAGCTATGTTCAATGCTCATCCATGTTGGTGCAATCAACTTTCAGGGTTTTGATGTTTGTTTGGCAATATGTTTAATTGGGTCTGGTCAGGGTTGGCCAAGGAATTAGTCAAGGTTGACCAAGTTTGTAAGAAAGTCCGAGCAAGTCAAGATTGACTAAATGCTTGAAAGTGAATGGTAAAGTCTAAGCATGTCAAAGATTGACCAGATGTTTGACAGTGTGAGAAAAAAATTTGACAGGTCAAGACTGACCTAGGCAAGTGAGAAGTCATGACAGGTCAAAGCTAACCTAGGCAAGTGAGAAGTCTAGTCAGGTCAAGGTTGACTGACAAAAAAAAACTCAAGCAGGTCAAGGATGATCAGATGCTTGATAAAGAGAAAATTTTAGGGGAGTAAATTCTAGGTAGTGAGAAGTCTTGGAGGAAAGAACTCCAACCAAGTGTGATCGAAACAAGATTTTCGATCGACTACAGGTAGTCGACCGGAACAACATATTTGAACGATCAAAGCATAATATTCTACATTATTACTTTTATTGTACTAACTATGTTTTCCAGAAAAAACAAAGTTTTCAATCAATCAGATGGATCAGTCGATTGAACAGGAAGGTTCAATTGACCGGTAGTAGGAGATAAGGTCGAGATAGATAAGATTTTCATTCCGATGGAAAGAAGGGGATCAGTCGACCAAACTCATGGATTAGTCGACCGAACCTACAAGGAAACTTTGGTTGGATAAGATGAGATCTGGAATGCGAAGGAAACTCTGAGGATCAATCGACCGATAAGGAGGTTCGGTCGATTGATCAAGTTGATTTCGCGGAGATTCAATCGAATCATATCGTGAACCTGGACGCGAACCTGGACACTACTGAGCTTCAGTCGATTGATCAGGATGATCAATCAACCGATAAAGGTAGAAATCAAGCACCAGATTTGATGGATCAGATCTAGATCAATCAACCAAAAAGGAGGTTCGATCGACTGATAAAGTCCTATAAAAGCAACACGAGTAGAGACTCGAATCATCAATCCTACTCTTAATCTCTTTGTCTTGTGCTCGAAAATCATCTCAAGTTCTGTCGGGGAAGCGCTAAGAGGAGTGCAAGATATTCAGGGCTTCTGAACCGATTGACGATTCATTTGTTTGTATTGTTTATACAAGTTTTTCTTTCACTATACTTGTGCTTGTATTAATCCTCTAAGAGGTTTCTCCACTTTTGGAAAATATCCAAAAAGGAGAAAGAGATTGTAGACTCATGCCAAGTACACAAGCCTTAGACGTAGCACCCCTAGGGGGGGAGGTGCACCAAGTAAAATCTATTATATCCTTGTCTTTTCCTTTAAGTTATTTATTATTCCGCTGCTACTAATACTCTTATAGAAAGAATAAAGAGAAAAGTGCAAGAGATATTCACCCTCCCTCTATTGCACTTCTCAGTCTTACAAACCTTTCGTTGTTGCTTCTATTCATGCTTTGCCTCCAAGTGAGGTACACGACCATGGCAGAGGCCACAGATAGGCCGTGTATGATGCTGAAACGAGCCCTTTTTATCTCCAAATGGGTCCAAATGTTGAGATTTTCACATCTTGTTAACACAATATGCAAAAGAGTAGTCTCCCAAATCAAAAAGAAAAAATTGACAACACTAGAAGTTAACACAAATATTCTCATGTAATGTAATAAATGCATGCAAAATACGACTAAAAATATGCATATGAATCACACACATCAACATGTATTTGTATTTTCTTGAAAACCCTCTTCACATCCATTCTCTCACCCTTATGAAGTCTCGAGTTCCTTTGGTATATCATGGAGGACATAGGTAAGGGTCATGACTTAGTCAAAATTTGAAACCCACAGTAGTGCTACTTGAACACTCTTAACATTCTCCTATACGTAGACATCTCTTACTGCATGCAAAGCCACATTCTAATCTTTCCCCATAGTGATCCAATAGGAGACATCTAAAAAATAAATGCTCTTGTGTTTTTTCCTCTACTCCACAAAGGGTACATGTCTTTTCCTCAATAGAAAGCAATCTATCTTTGCTTGGAAGTCTTCTATGTGCCAATAACCACATAGTGAAAACATGACTCTGTTATACATACTACTTCCATACTGAGGGAGGGGGGACGATGAATGACACTTTTGATCGTTCTCATACTTATCTACAAAATTAGTACATGGTAGAAATTAAAAAGTAAAGTAAATACATAAGAACACAAGTAAAGACACCTGGATTTTACATGGTTCGACAATCCCCAAAATTTCTATTCCAAGGCCTATTCCTCAATCACGAGCCACTATTTTTTTCTTTTCCTGAAACCTTCAGGAGGTGGAGAAACCTCTTACAAATTGATCAAACAAACAAGCAAACAATTAAAACAAATAACAATAATAATAGAACATGAATGAACAACATGTAATTAAAAGAATAGATTGCCACTAGAAGACCCAAATGCAGTTGCACCCGTCTGGGTGCTTCTTGGATCAATCGAACAACACTTTGAACACTTTAAGCATATGGAAGTATAAACTTATTAGATAGCCTATTCAAATCTGTATTTATAATGTTGTTCCAGGAGCCTAAATGTCTTTCTGGTTGCTCAGAGCTCGATGTTATCCAATGACAAAGATCTTGCTATTTATCCAACTTTTTATCGCTCAAAATCCCATTCCAATCACCTGGGCTCCCCCATAGTCATCTTTCGCATCCATGTT
>JBBUKS010000113.1:8255578-8268688 GCA_038050645.1 Hedychium gardnerianum | reverse complement strand
TCCTTCTTGAATGTATAATTAATCTCTATTAATCATCTTTAATGGGTTGAATTTTAGCATATTGGATTAACCATTAAACCAATAAGTCAATCCATAATCATTAACCCAATAAGCCTAATCATCTCATTATTGACTCTTAGGTCTAATACTAACACTACTTCCCTTCTTAAAAAAAGGCATGATAGCAGAGTCTTCATATAAAAATTAGTTGTGTAATCTCTAACTTTTCCTTTAATCGTTATTTATATAATGTCGTAACTTTCATTTCCATCATCCACCACAGAAACAGCCCCAGCGACACAACTCTCTTCCATGAATGTCATACCTTATCTACCCATCAAACTTTGCTTTAATACCATGAAATGAAAAAGGATTCAAAATAGAGAAAAGGAAAAAATTAAACAAATAAACTTGTTAATTTGTCCATGAACAAGGAGTATAATTTATAATGTGTTTAAGGACTCGGTCAATTGACCGATTAATAAGGAAAAGATTTGTTCTAATTACTATGTCCTAATATTAACTTGATTTGATTTGGTCATATTAAACGATTCTCTTTTACTCCCCAACAAACTCAATGAGAGATCTTTGACATTGAGTTTACATGCTAGTCTGCTGAAATGTTGTCTAGATAATGGTTTGGTAAAAATATCAATAATTTGATCTTCTGCAAAAATATAAGAGACAGATAATTGTTGAGTTGTCACATGTTCTCGAATAAAATGAAAATCAATTTCCACATGTTTTTGTACAAGCATGAAAAATTGGATTTGCCAAAAGATATGTTGCTCAAATATTATCACACCAAATTTTTTATGCAATATTCAATGCAAGATGAAATTTAGAAATAAGTGATTGAAGCCAAATAATTTCTAATGTTGTATTGGCTATAGCTTATATTCAGTCTCAATGCTTAAACGAGATACTATAGGTTGCTTTTTCGAATTCCAAGAGATAAGGTTTCGTCCAAGAAATATTGCATATCCACTAGTAGAGCGTCTGTCTTTAGGAGAGCTTGCCCAATATGCATCGCTATAGGCATGTAAATCTCAGGATGATTGGCGAAATAAAAGAAGCTCATGAAGAATAATACCTTTGAGATAGCGAAGTATTCTTTTCACACCTTCCCAATTTTGTTCAGTGGGAGCATGCATGAACTAATAAGCATGATTTACTGCAAATGTAATATTAGGACGTGTGATAGTGACATATTATAAGGCTACAACAATGCTTTGATAAACATGAGGATTAGACATCACAGAAGAGGATGAAGTTGTAGAGAAGTTGTTTATAACAATTAGTGTAGAGACCGGATGTGCTCCATCCATTTTAGCTCTTTGAAGAAGCCAAGTAATATATTTACTTTGAGAGAGGAGATAACCTTCATCATGTGGAATAAGTTCAATACTAAGAAAAAATTGAGGATTACCCAAATCTAGAATAGAAAATTCTTGATTGAGAAGACTTAATAGAGTTGTGATGCCCTTTGATCATTGTCAGTTATTAGAATGCCATCCACATAGATAAGAAAAAATATCATAGATCCTTCATTATATTTGTAGAATAGAGAGGAGTCAGTCTTTAATCCAAAAAATCCTTGAGCTCGTAAAAATTTGGATAATCGATGAAACCATGCATGAGGAGTTTGTCAAAGACCATATAAAGATTTTTTGAGTTGATAAATATGAGATGGAAATTGTGGATGAATGAACCTAGGTGGTTGCTCCATAAATACAGTTTCCTTAAGATGACCATGAAGAAATGCATTAGAGACGTCTAATTGTCATACAGGCCAATTAAAACTAACAACTATTGATAACAATAATTTGACAGATGTAATTTTGATAACTAGGCTAAATGTGTCATTGAAGTCAATACCTGGTTGTTGACTAAATCCTTTAGCTATAAGTCGAGCTTTGTACCATTCAAGAGAATCATCAGCTTGATATTTAAGACGGAATACCCATTTAGAGCCCACAACATTCATGGAGGAAGTGCGCGGAACTAGACTTCATATTCCATTGTGAAGAAGTGCATCAAATTTTTTAGTCATTGCACTACGCCAATTCAGGTCCTTGTTCGCTTGTGTAAAACAAGTTGGTTCAACAGATTTTGAAGAGACCACTAGAGCTCGTGGAAGGGGATGTTGAGTTGCCATTGGTAGACATCGTGCATAGATGCCACTTAAGGGAAGTATGTGATGAGGAGTATCATCATTTGAATCACTTGTTGATGGTGATGAGAAAGTAGGTTGACATCATGATTCTGATGATGGACTTGTATTATCCGACGATCCAGAGTTAGAGAGCATATTATCTATAGCTGGTGAGGCTTCTAAGATTGGACATGGAATAAGTTCTAGAACATTGTCCCTTCCGATAATGTCAGTGGATCCTGCTCTTAATGGAGTAGTCGCTTGGAGTGATCTGATGATCTAGGAGAGTTTGCAAATAGCTCTAGAGTAGGACCTATGATGTCTCATCCCCTTTTGTATCTTTAATGTGTCTGATTAGATGAGCAACCTGTGGGAATTTAGATGTGATATTAGGTGTCAAAAATGTACCACCATTTCCTGAAGATAAAGTTGTTGTTGTGGCTGCAAAAGGAAATAGAGATTTATCAAAAATAACATGCCGAGATATATATATATATATATGCCCTGTCGGTATATGTATACAACAGTATCCATGGTGCAAATTACTATAACTGAGGAAAACACATTGTTGAGAGTGAGGATTTAGTTTATATTTAGAGTAAGGTCATAGCCATGGATAACATGCGCAATTGAAGATACATAAGAAGATGTAGTTGGGAGGCTGATTATGGAGTTTTTCCATGGGACATTTATGTTGAAGCAATGGAGTAGGTAGATGATTAATAAGATAAACAACAGTTTGAACTGAGTCATCCCAAAATTTAAGTGGAACTAATGCATGATTGAGAAGAGCTAAGACAATTTCAATTATATGACGATGTTTCCTCTCTATGGAACCATTTTGTTTAGGAGTATGAGGACATAAGACTCGATGAAGGATGCTAGAAGAGTCTAGATGATGATGAAGTGTTTGATATTCTCCACCCCAATTAGAGTGGAGAGAGAGAGTATTTTACGACCAAAGTAGTGTTCGACATGTCTTTGAAATCAACAAAAGATATCAAAAAGATTAGATTTTCACTTCATGATAAAGACCTAGGTAAACTTAATAAAGTCATCAATAAAAGTCACATAATAAAGAAAACTTTGATTTGACAAAATAGGAGTATGACCCCAAACATCAGAGTGTATTATTTCTAAAGGAAAACTAGACATATGAGAAATAGAAACAAAAGGTAATTTCTGGCTTCTTGCTTTCAAACATGCTTCACAAGAATGTGATGAGGATGCCACAAAAGTTGGTAAGTCAAACCGATTAATGATTTTTTGAACATGACAGAGAGATGGATGACCATGTCGTGCATGCTAAGATGATTTATCTATGCATTCTCCAATGAGGGCTTTGGTGGATGTAGGTTGAAGATAATAAAGACCGTCTCTAATTCCTCCTTTAAGTAGGGTGGTTCCAGTTGTGGGATCTTTCACAAGACAATAATGAGGGTGAAATTCAAAGAATACATTATTGTTAAGAGCAAATTGACGAACTGAAAGTAAATTTTCAGTGATGGAAGGAACATGAAGTGTGTTGCGCATGTGAAAGAGTCTGCTAGATGAATGAATAATGTGTTTTCAAGGTGAGCAATTTGCAAACCTAAGTCGTTGCCTACTTGTACCATGTTAGGACCATGATAGGAGGAAGGTTCTGCAAGAATGTCATAATCTGATGTAACATGATGAGTTACTCCAGAATCTAGATGTCATCATGAGATTGAAGAATTTGTCATAGGTATATAAGGACTGTTTGCAAGAGAGAATGTTCTTGGATGAGATGATGAAGTTGAGGGTGAAGCTTGATTTGAAGATGCAAAACCTCCTAGAAAGTTTGGATCAAATCTCTTATAACATTGATGAGCAAAATGACCATGGTTGAAACAGATCTGACAACGTCCTCAACCTCGTCCTCGACCTTGTCCTCGTCCTTGTCCTCGTTCTCGTCCTCTATTTCTTCCACCTTGATTTCATTAATTCTGTTGATAATCAGTAGCACTATCATTTTTGTGAGTCGTATGTGCTATAAGAGCGATAGAATTTAACATCCTTTGATATTATAATTGTAGGAGTATTTTATGAGAGGATAACATGTCATGAAGGGTGTCAAGTGACACTTGATCTATGCAAGTTGTCACGCTAGGAATAAAGTTGTCATATTGTGGCCCCAAACTTTCAAGAACATGTATTAGGAAATCTAGTTTGAAAATTTGATGACCAGTCGTAGCTAAATTGTCGACAATGGTCTTGATTGATTGCATATATTCATTGATAGACTTGTCTCCTCGTTGCATTGATTGTAATTGCATGCAAAGTTGAAGGACTCGTGCTTGAGAGTGTGAAACAAAAGTTTGAGCAAGAGCTTCCCATATTTGACGAGAGCTATCAAGTCCTACAATTATAGGAAATATGGACTCAATAAGCGTTGAAATTATCCATGTCATAAATAGTTGATCCTTCTTGCTCCATATAATATAATTTGGATCGTCTTCACGTGGTTTGGGAGAGGTACTATCAACAATTCCAAATAGATCATGGACACGAAGTAGCGAAAGAAACTGTGTCTTTCAAAACAAATAATTATCATTGCAAAGTTTGATGGGTAGATAAGATATGACAGTCATGGGTAAAGAAGAGAGTTGTGTTGCTAGGGCTATTTTTGTGGTGGATGATAGAGATGAAAGTTCCGACATTATATAAATAAGGATTAAAGGAAAAGTTAGAGATTACACAACCAAATTTTGTATGAAGACTCTGCTATCATGCCTTTTTTTTAGAAGAGAAGTAGCAGCAGCGAAGTTTGCATTACTCCAGAGATGAATCGGTCAAACTTTCCTTCAATTTTCTTTTACAAACTGCAGTAGCAAAGTTTGCACTCGCATAAATCAATTGATCTATGTGAGTTGTGCACCAATCAGTGAAGACGAGGGTCGCTGGTTTCTCCTTGCAGCTGTCTAAATCAGGAAAGCACTGGGAGTTGCTGCTAGATCAACACATAGGCTGATCCGATCCAGATGAGAGGAAGAGAGGTATCTCTGTTCATGGCACTACTGTTGCCGCCCTGCTCGTTTGCGGCACCCGACTAGAGTTGCAAGTTGCAGAGAAGAAAGGAAAGAAGAAGGAGCGATTAATGAGCTCTTCGATGGACGCCGGAGCTTGCTGTTGGAGTGAAGATCGGGATTGGTAGAGGAGGCGTAAAGAAGGATCCTTTCCGGCTGGTCTTTGAGATCAATCCTTTCCGATGAAGAGAGGCTTACGTGTGGTGCTACGTTTCTTAACCCTAAATCAATTCTGATTAGGGTAGAAAAATTGAACGAGCTCTAATAATGTCGGAACTTTCATCTCCATCATCCATCACAGAAACAGCCCCAGCGATACAACTCTCTTCTTTACCCATGAATGTCATATCTTATCTACCCATCAAACTTTGCAATGATAATTATTTGTTTTGGAAGATGCAATTTCTTTCGCTACTTCATGTTCATGATCTATTTGGAATTGTCGATGGTACCTCTCCCAAACCATATGAAGACGATCCAAATTATATTATATGGAGTAAGAAGGATCAACTAATTATGACATGGATGATTTCAACGCTTAGTGAGTCCATATTTCCTATAATTGTAGGGCTTGATAACTCTCGCCAAATATGGGAAGCTCTTGCTCGAACTTTAGCTTCACACTCTCAAGCACGAGTCCTTCAACTTCGCATGCAATTACAATCAATGCAATGAGGAGACAAGTCTATCAATGAATATATGCAATCAATCAAAACCATTGCCAACAATTTAGGTGCGATTGGGCATCCAATTTCTGAACCAGATTTATTAATACATGTTCTTGCAAGTTTGGGGCCACAATATGTCAACTTTATTCGTAGCATGACAACTCGCATGGATCAAGTGTCACTTGATACCCTTCATGGCATGCTATCTTCTCATGAAATACTCCTACAATTACAATCTCAAACGATGTCAAATTCTATCGCTCTTACAACACATACGACTCGCAAAAATGATAGTGCTACTCATTATCAACAAAATCAATGAAATCAAGGTGGAAGAAATAGAGGATGAGGACAAGGACAAGGTCGAGGACGAGGTTGAGGATGTTGTCAGATCTATTTCAACCATGGTCATTTTGCTCATCAATGTTATAAGAGATTTGATTCAAACTTTCCAGGAGGTTTTGCATCTTCAAATCAAGCTTCACCCTCAACTTCATCATCTCATCCAGGAGCATTCTCTCTTGCAAGCAATCCTTATATACCTACGACAAATTCTTCAATCTCAGGATGACATCCAGATTTTGGAGCAACTCATCATGTTACATCGGATTATGACATTCTTGCAGAACCTTCCTCCTATCATGGTCCTGACACGATACAAGTAGGCAACAACTCAGGTTTGCAAATTGCTCACCATGGAAACATATTTTTTCATTCATCTGGTCGACTCTTTCACATGCGCAATACATTTCATGTTCCCTCCATCACTAAAAATTTACTTTCAGTTCGTCAATTTGCTCTTGACAATAATGTATTCTTTGAATTTCACCCTCATTATTGTCTTGTGAAGGATCCCACAACTGGAACCACCCTATTCAAAGGAGGAATTAGAGACGGTCTTTATTATCTTCAACCTACATCCACCAAAGCCCTCATGGGAGAACGCACAGATAAATCCTCTTGGCATGCACGACTTGGTCATTATCTCTCTGTCTTATTCAAAAAATCATTAATCTGTTTGACTTACCAACTTCTGTGGCATCCTCATTACATTCTTGTGAAGCATGTTTGAAAGCAAAAAAGCCACAAATTACCTTTTGTCTCTTCTTCTCATATGTCCAGTTTTCCTTTAGAAATAATGTACTCTGATGTATGGGGTCCTGCTCCTATTTTGTCAAATCAAGATTTTCTTTACTATGTGACTTTTATTGATGACTTTAGTAAGTTTACCTGGGTCTTTCTCATGAAACAAAAATTTGATCTTTTTGATATCTTTTGTCAATTTCAAAGACATGTCGAACGCTATTTTGGTCGTAAAATACTCCATGATATTTAATGTTAGAACTCTAGTCCCCTTTGTATTTAGAAAACAAAAGATTTTGATAAGATTGGTAAAAGATTTAAGAATTTATGTTTATCTAACATGTGTTAAGTTATGTAGTATATATTAGGTATACAAGTTGACTTTTTTTTGGATGATAAGTAAATATATATCATCAAAATGTATGAATCATACATGTGCCAATGATAGTTGTTCAATTCTAATAAATTATCATATCTGAGTAGATATCTAAGGGGAATGATACATGTGTACGTACTCTCATGAATACCACATAACCTCATGGATACCATCCTCATAGCTAATGGATCGCTATCAACCAACCCAACTAAATATAAGTATCGATCCCTATGATCATCATCCAATATGTCGTCATATCGTAACCTATTGGAGGATCAAAAATAATCCTCCAGAGAACCATCACCTCCCTCAACCAAGTGATCATCATCCAATATGTTGTCATATCATAACCTATTGGGGCCATATAAGTGATTACTATTAGAAATGTGAATGAAAAGAGATGGAAATGAAGAAGGAAATTTCATTGAGAATGAGACTTTAGTCCCATATTGGAAGTTTCATAGCTTTATTGTTGGTTTATAATGTATCACATGCACTGATGGTGTGAACATATGTATGGGGAGAGGCTCTCTCTCACGCGTGGGTACGCAAGGGGGGTGCAAATTCAGGGCTCAGAGTGCACTGAACCAAGTTAACTCGTGTGTGAGCACGACCTGCGCGCAGAGAATGCCGGACTGGTCGAGGCAAAATTTGCCCAAGTGGATAAACCAACATTTTGCCACATAAATAATCTTTTGTTTAAATGTATAACGGATAAATTAATTAAGATTAATTCAGATCCGTAATTGACATTAGAAATGGTTGATAAGTAATGGCCGACGAGTAAAGACATTGAATGCTCTTTATTCAGTCATTTACTACAGTCAAGGGTGAGCGCTCCTATATAAGGAGACTGTGACCCTGAGCAGAGAGAAGCACAAGAACAAATAGCAAATATTATCCTCCACCTTCATTCCTCAGAAACTTCTCGATCACGGTCTACCGCTGTATCTTGGGAAACAAACAATCCGAGAGAACCTTGAAGCATAGTTGGAGATTGGGAGAATCTATTTCAAGGAAACTACATTTAGCGTAGGCCTTGACATCTTCATTTCCCGACTCGGCGTTCCACTCGGAAGCATTAGAGTCCAGTCCGCTCGGAGTTTTCTTTTCCCGACTCAACTCCCTACTCTAATCCTGACTCGACTCCCGACTCAACGATTTTCTTCCCGACTTAGCTTCTATTTGCTTCCCGACTGAAGGAATCACTCGACGGAGAGCCTTCTATTCCCTGACTTGACTCTTGACTCAAAGATCTGCTTCCCGACTGGAAGAAGCACTCAACGACTTGCAACCACTCGGGAACTTTGGTTTTCTGACTCGACAATTCATTCGGGTGTACTCACATCCACTCGGGGACACTTGCCTGAACTAGCCCCGTTGGTAGCATGAGATTATCTACTCAAGTCATCTTGATAGATCAATTGAATTTGATTTAGTATAATTTCAATTCATCTAATTTTCCAAAATCTCCAGCAGATTGTCCAATAATTTTGAAATAGATTTGATCTATTGAGATGACCACAGAAAGTGTTAAGGTACAACATACTCATCATGTGAAGGCCCTCTCCACCCCGATTGAAAATGTTTCAAACAACTACGGGAAAAGGCTAGAGAAGTTCATTGGGTTGAACTTCAAGAGGTGACAACAACAAATACTCTTATACTTGATCACACTCAATCTGGCTCAGTTCTTGATCGAGGACCCTCCTAAGTATACTGAGGATGCTGATATTCAGACCATCATTGTAGTGGAGGCATGAACTCATTCTGAGTACCTTTGTTGAAACTACATTCTCAACATCCTTGCTGACTCACTTTATGCTGTGTATAGCATGAAGAGAACGGCTAAGGAGCTGTGAGAGGTATAAGTCGGAGGATGTAGGGGCCAAGAAATTTATTGTGGATCGATTCTTGGACTACAAGATGGTTGACTCAAAGATAGTGATCAACCAAGTCCAAGAGCTTCAAGTGATTCTGAACGAGATTCACTTAGAAGGTATGGTTCTAAGTGAAACCTTCCAGTTGGCAACAATCATTGAGAAATTGTCTCTCTGCTGGAAGGACTTCAAGAACTACCTAAAGTACAAGCGGAAGGAGATGAATGTGGAAGAACTCGTTGTTAGACTTCGTATTGAGAAAGACAACAAGAGTTCCAAGAGAAAGTTATTCTTTTAGGCTACTGTGAAAGTCAACGTGGTTGAACACGGTCAAAACTCGAAACAAAAGAATCCCAAGTCTTCCAAGCTGGGACCTAGCGGAGGCATCAGCAAGAAGAAATTCTCTAGGAAGTGCTTTAACTGTGACCGAGTCAGTCACAAATCTTTGGAGTGCAAAAAATCGAAGAAGAAGCAGGAGGCCAACCTGAACCATGGATTAGAAATGGACGACCTCTACGCCGTGGTCTCCGAACTAAACCTAGTGGGTTTAAACCGCAACAATGGTGGATCAATACTGGAGTCACCAGACATATATGCTGCAACAATGAGCTGCTTCACAACTTTGAAGAAGTCAAAAATGGGGACAAGTTGTTCATGGGAAACTCAGCAATCTCGAACATCATGGGCCAAGAAAAAGTGGTGCTAAAGATGATCTCAGGCAAGGACCTCACTCTAAACAATGTGTTGTATGTTTTGGAGATTCGAAAGAATCTAGTGTCCGAATCACTATTAAGCAAACATGATTTTCGTATTATTCTTGATTCAGACAGAGTTGCACTATCCAAGAAGGGAATATTTGTGGGAAAGGGCTATGTATCCTATGGGCTTTTCAAGCTCAATGTAATGACCATTAGGCCTAATATAAATAAAATTGAAAGCTCTTCCACTTATATGCTTGAGTCTTCATATTTGTGGTATGGTAGGACTAGAACATGTTAACTTCAATGTGTTACGTAGATTAATAAACATGCAAAGTATACCTACATTCCACCTTGACAAGGTCATCCTACATTAAGAAACACAAGTGTGAGACTTGTGTCGAAGCTAAAATGACAAGGTCATCATTTCAACATATTAAAAAAGCAACGAACCACTCGATCTAATTCACACCGACGTATGCGATCTAAAAGGTATGCCAACACATGGTGGGAATAAATACTGTATCACTTTTGTAGATGATAACATAAAGTATTGTTATATGTATCTTTTCAAAAGTAAGGATGAAACTATAGAGAAATTTGTTCTCTAAAAGAATAAGGTTGAAAACCAACTTAACAAAAAGTTAAGGTGGTTAGAAGGGGAGGCGATGAATATATATCACCATTCACTGAGTTATGTGCTGAACATAGAATCAGACATGAAACAACAACTCCTTATACTCCTCAACAAAATGGAGTTGTTGAGCAAAAAAATCAAACTCTAAATGAGATGATGAATGCTCTTCTATTGAGATCTGGATTATCATAGTTCATATGGGGGGAAGATGTGTTAACAGTTAATTACCTTTTAAATAAAGTACCCTGAAAGAAAATAGATAAGTGCCCTTATGAGTTGTGGAATGGAAGACAATCATCCTATAAATATTTGTGAATGTAGGGGTGTCTCGCCAGAGTTTTGGTGCCTAATCTGAAAAGGATTAAGATTGGACCAAAAACTATTGATCACATATTTATTAGATATGCACATAACAGCAATGCATATCGATTTTTGGTATATGAGTCACAAATACCGAATATATACCAGAATTCGATAATAGAATCAAGAAATGTCTGGTCTGGTTCTTCGAGCATGTATTTTCGTATAAGACTCGAGAGGAAGCAAGTTCCTCAAAATGAGCATATGAAACACAAGAGGAAGAAGAAGATGGTGAACTAGTTGAGGTTGAGCTCAGACAAAGTAAAAGTGCTCGGATAGAAAAATCCTTTGGAACTAATTTTATCACTTTTATGTTGGAAAGTAAGCCCCAAAATTACTCGAAAGCAGTAAGCTCTTCTGATGGACCTCACTAGAAAGAGGCAATTGCATCTGAGATAGACTCTGTCTTACAAAATCACACTCGGAAACTTGTGGATCTTCCTTTGGGAAGTAAACCACTAAGTTGCAAGTAGATTTTCAAGAAGAAAATGAAATTAGATGACACGATTGATAAGTATAAATCCAGATTGGTAATTACAGGTTACCAACAATGAGAAGGCATTGATTACTTTGATACGTATTCAATAGTATCGAGAATCACTTCCATTAGAGTATTATTAGTTATCGTTGCTCTATGGAATCTTGAAATACATCAGATGGATATAAAGACAGTCTTTCTAAATGAGAATTTAGAAGAGGAAATCTATATGGAACATCCTGAAGAATTTTTTGTGTCATGTTACTCAACCGCAAGTGCATGACAACGTCGTCAGTAATATAAAAGATTATTGTATCTACAGGAATTGTGGATTAAGGTACTAGTGATTTTGTGAAGGAAGTTATCTAGACTAATAAAATTGTGAGCTTGTGAACTTAAGAGAGAGAAGTATGAGAAAACAATTTAAGAGAGAGAGAGAGTTGTGAGGTCTAGGTCCAAGTGATATGTGATGATTGGTTTGGGGAGTGATTCTAGACTTTCAATTTCACTATGATGTTAGATAATGTCCCTATAATATGATCATCTCCTAATTCTCAATATTACTCCTATGAACTAGGGTAAATTTCTATGTTAAGGTCTTTTAACTCTAGAAAGTGTAATACATATTGGTGCCCTGTGTCACTAAGGGCACAAGTGTTCGATTGAATGAGAATCCTTTATCACTAAGGATCTCTCAATTATCCAGTATAGTAGCAACCTTAACCTAGAAGCAAAACCCTAGATCTACATGCATCATTCACATACCTATTTTGTCAAACATGCACAATGCACAATACACAGCACAAGATATGACATCTCATAGAAATGAGAAATTAGCATATCCATAGTTCATACATCATCAATCACATCATAGTTACTCCCTAACCCTAGAATACAAGAGACCTACTCTATAGACATGAAAAGAAAACACAAAGAAGCATTCAAGCCCAAATCAAGAAGGAAAAGGGAAGGAGTGCTTAGTCGGTTGTTGTCTCGGTCTTTGAGAGTGTTCTTCTTGCTTGGAAGATGATGGATCATAGAAATCCTCCTCGGATCACCGGAGAAAACTATAGAAGATGAAGTGTGGAATGACCTAGTGTTCTCCCTAGAAGGGAAGAACCACCTCCCTTGAGAAAGGGGCAAAAACCCCCTTTTATAGGCATGGGGCACGACCCATGTCATTCCTGGCACACAACCATGTCTAGGAGACACATCCTAGACTTGAGGTAGTGATGGGTGGAGGCATGGCCATGCCTGTGAGGCACAACCCAGAGTTGAGGTTGAACTGCAGTGAGACATGATCGTGTTTGGGAGACACGACCATGCTTCAAGAAAACCTAGGATTGACACACGGTCGTGTCTGGGAGACATGATCGTGCCTTGACCTCCTTCATATGTGTCATACGACCGTGTCTGGGAGACATGGTCATGCCTTGAGCTTCTACTACACTTGAGGAATGCTCGTGTCTGGGGAAGCACGACCTATGCCTTGGCCGTGCTTGGGGGACACGACCAAGGTTTTTCCTGGCTGCTTTGCTTCTTGCTTTGCTTTCTTCTCTACTTTTCTACTTTGCTCTCCGTAAAAGTTTTGTTTTGCTCCGAAACACATCCTGTAGATGAAAACATAAAAAGAGAAGATCTCCGAACAATGTGGAGTAAAAAATATGATAACATAATAAAATGAGGTGCGATAATGTAGATCATGTCAATGAAATATAAGAAGATGTG
>JBBUKS010000113.1:8242118-8255478 GCA_038050645.1 Hedychium gardnerianum | reverse complement strand
TTGATATGTACCTATCTTGCACAAAATATTGTTAGACACCAAATTAACTAAAATTTTGATTACCTTGTCATTTGTCTCTGATTTCTTGATTTTCTCCTCGGTCTAGTTCTTTCTCTTGAGGAGTTTTCCTTTGGAGCTTCAAATCCCTCTATTAGAGAAAATCATTGCTCTATGTCCATCATAAAGAAAAATTTCATTCTTGATTTTTAATGATCAAAGCCTCTTAATCCAAATGGTGGAGGCACTCAAGTATCATATCCAAATCCGTCTCGGGAATTCATTGTGAAGTTGAGCTCTTTTGATGATTAGTCATTTAACTTCTTGATATTGGAGGGCTCAAAATTTCAACTTCTTCTTCTTCCTCTAGCTCGTGCTTCTTCCGACAGTTAGTCCGATGAAGAGCGGCCTCGCTTTGATACCACTTGGACTTTCCCTTTGCTAGCTTCCCGTTAGACTTCCACCCACTAAGTGTCCGGTCCTTCTTGACTCACTTGGATTTTTCCTTTGCCAAATTCATGTTGGACTTTTACCGCCTAGCCATGGTCCAGACTGGATGCCATAAGGGATGACCTTGAACGAAGTTGAAGGGAGACCTAGAGCAGGTCAAGAGTGACTGGATACTTGAAGGGAGGCCCGGAGCAGGTCAAGAGTGACCGAATGCTTGCGGGGAGGCCCGGAGCAAGTCAACAGTGACTAGATGCTTGTGGGGAGGCCCAAACCATGAGAGTAATTGTTCGTTTGAGGGGAGGATTGTTGAAAATACAATCAAAGTCCCATATTAAAAATACATAAAAAAGATTATGAGTTTAAAAGATGAAAGATATTTTTATTGGGATGAGACCTTTCCTTGCTAGGACTTCCACCGCCTAGCCTTTCTCTAGGACTTCCCACTTCAAGTATCCGGTCAACTTTAACCTACTTGACTTCATACAAACATATTGATCAAACATTGAAACTTAAGCTCAAGCCAACCTGAGCTTGGTCAACCTTGACCCGAGGTTGATTGCACCGACAATCTCCCCCTTTTTGATGTTTGACAATATGCGTAAGTTAGGCTAACTCATTAGCCCAATTTTTCTTCGTCTCATGCCAAAACATGAATGAGGATTTCCTAACTTAAACCCTACATCATCAACATATAAACTAGGAATACGATCACACTCCCACTAACCTTCATGTATAAGCAGAGTTCATTTGAATTTTATGAGAAATCAAACTCTTTGATTACCTCATCAAAATGGATGTTCCAACTTCTGGATGCTTGCTTTAGTCCATAAATGGACTTTTGAAGCTTGCATACTTTATTTTTGTCAACATATGTAACACCCTCGGGTTGTATCATATACACATCCTCAAATAGATCTTCATTGAGGAAAGTTATTTTCACATTCATTTGTCATATCTCATAATCGTAATGAGTTGTTATGACCAAGAGTATCCGAATGGATTTAAGCATGACTACTGGTGAGAAAGTTTCATCATAGTCAATACTTTATTTTTGACGATAGTCTGTTGCCACTAATCTTGCTTTGTGGGTAATCACATTATCATTCATGTCGGTTTTCTTCTTGAAAACCCACTTGGACCCAATATGTGTTATACCTTCGAGTGGGTCCACCAAGTTCTAAACTTGGTTTTTATACATGTAACATTTTCGACTTCATAGCGCTTAACCATTTATCCCTTTCTGAACTTTTCAAGACTTTTTCATAGCTAGTAGGCTCCTTATCCTCAATAAGCAACACGTCTTTCGATTCACTAATGAGAAATCCATATCTCTCGGGAATTTTACGTGTCCTACTAGATCTACGAAGATGCGGTGTTTTAGCAGGTTTAGTCATTACCTCATCATTATGAGTAATTAGTTATGATTCTTGATTAGACATCTCTTCGGTATTTATTAGAGTCTCTTGAACTATCCCAAGTTCAAACCCACTCCCATTATTTTCCTGCCAGAGAAAATCTTTTTCTAGGAAAACACATACCTTGAGACAAATATTTTTTTGTTCCAAGGGATAATAAAATTGATAACCGCTTGTTTCCTTAGGGTAACCAATAAATAAATACTTATCAGACTTAGCATTTAGCTTATCTGATACAGTTCTTTTCACATAAGCAGGACAACTCCATGTCTTCAAATAAAGACAAAAGAGGTTTCTTACCAGTTCATATCTCATATGGAGTAGTAGAGACCGCCTTAGTCGGGACTCTGTTTAGCAAGTAAACAGTCGTCTCGAGTCCGTAGCCCCAAAAGGATTTGGGAAGATTTGCATGATTCATCATCGACCTAATCATGTCCAACAAAGTTCGGTTTCGCCTTTCTGACACAACATTGCATTGTGGTATGTATGGCGGAGTCCATTGAGATAATATGTCATTGTCCCTGAGATAATCCAGAAACCCTTGGCTTAAGTATTCACCACCTCGATTTGATCAAAGTATTTTGATACTTTTGTCAAGTTGTTTCTCTACTTCATGTCTAAATTCTTTAAACTTTTCAAATGCCTCAAACTTATACCTTAACAGATACACATATCTAAATCGTGAGTGATCATTGATAAAGGTAATGAAGTAGCTATAACCTCCTCGTATATGAGTTGACATGGATCCACATACATCGGTATGTATAAGGCCCAGTATATCATTCTCTCGTTCATCTTTTCCCTTAAAAGGTAACTTAGTCATCTTGTTTTTTAAGCATGAAACACATGTAATAAATGAAACTAATTTAAAATATGTCAAAATGTCGGTCTTTTGCAATTAGGTCATGCGTTTCTTACTTATATGACCAAGGCGACAATGTCACGCATAAGAGGTTAATTGATCGTCTCTTCGAACGCGTTTGTTACTCATTTTGATATTGAATATGTCATTGGATACATCTAATGCGTAGATTCCATTGCATAATATTTCAGTTCCATAAAGAATATCATTCAAAGTTATATAACAATAATTGTTACTAAAAGTCAAATAAAAATATTTTATATTTAAACAAGAAATAGAAACAATGTTTTTTATTAATGAGGAACATAATAACAAGTATCCAATTCCAAAACTAGTTCAGTAGAGAGTTTCAACAAATAAGTTTCTATGACTATAGCTGCAACTTTTGCTCCATTGCCAATTCACAGATTTGATTCTCTCTTGACCAGTCTTCTACTATTCCTTAGCTCATATATGTCATTATATATATGTGAGACACACCCTATATCCAATACCCAAGTATCATAAGAAATAGTATGACATTCAATAACAAAGATACATAAAGCAGATGGGGTATCGAATGTCGTCTTCTTATTCAAGGACTCAAGATAAATCTTGTAGTTTCTTCTCTAATGTCCCATTTTACTACAATGGTGACATAGGCCCTTTGGAGCCGACTCTTCTGTTTTAGCCTGTTTCTTCTCTTTTGCTTGAGTCTTTGTCTTCCTCTTTTTAGAACCTTTTATTAGAAGAGTCAAACAACATCACAACTTTCAGTTATTTTTTAACCTATGGTTCCACTGTCTTAAGCATGTATGTTTATCAACTCGGGAATTATGGATTCAAAATGGTTCATATGATAATTCATCACAAACTGTGAATAGTTATCAAGCAAACTGAGTAGAATTAAGTCAATACTTAACTCATGATCCATCATAAATACAAGTGATCTCAACCGCTCAATGTAGTTATTCATCTTTAGTACATACTGCACCATAGATGAACCCTCCTGCATCTTTGAGTGAAAGAGAAGTTTGGATACCTTGAACCGTTCAGATCTCATTTGCTCATCAAACAACTCATGAAGATGATAAATAATAGTATAAACATCCATATGCTCTTATTGTTTTTACAAATCAGGAGATATTGAAGCAAACATGATGCAACTTGCAAGCTCAAAATCAGTCGTATGCTGTTGATGGGCCAACATTTGGTCAGAAGTTGCATCATCTGCCAGACTTGTAGGAAGTGGCACTTCAAGAATATATGCAATCTTTTCAACCTTGAGAACAATTCTTAGGTTTCGAAGTCAATCCAAGAAGTTTAGCCTTGCCAGTTTATTTGTTTTCAAAATCGAGCGCAAATTCAAAGAAGACATGCTTAATCTAATAACCTAGAAATACAAAATTAAGTGTATAAGAGAGATGAATTAAAAATGACATGCAAACAATTCACATCCATAAAAGAAATCTCACTTACTTATCAAATTCAAGAGCCCTTACTTTGAATATAGGAGATGGTAGATTTTCTCCAAGTGGGTTGATATCCATTATAGATAAAAATAACCTTGGAGTGAGTCCAATAAATCATTCTTAATTCTAGTAGTAGGTATCAAATATACCCATTATATATCACATATATATAACAATCACATTATGCTATTGTTTAAATTGATATTTGCATAAACATCGGGTTGTTAATTCATTAACATCTATATATCATATGCATATCACCTAACTTTACCTCTATCCACATTAACCTTGGAGTGAGTCCAACAAATTAATGCTTCAAGTTAAAGCTAACCCATTAATCATGAGATCATATCTCAATGGTCTGAACAAGTCTAATTTCAAATTAGGTTTGGAGTGAGTTTAACAACCTAAATAAGAAATTAAACTCTGATTCTTATCATATTAATGGAAATATTAAAATTAATGAACTCGATGGGTTACTTGGTTTATAATCCGGCGACTGCTACTCTAAAGCTTACGATCCCATGGTTCATTTTTGATAGACAATTCACCAATGCTCTCCTTTCCGAAAAGTGTTTGGAGAAGGAGGAAGCTCGTACAAAAGATAAAGAGGATAGTAACACACTACTATCTCTTTTAATTTAAATGAAGTATTAAAATATATCGACAATGTAAAGAATGGAGTTTCATTGTAGGTTGTCAGAGAGCCTCTTGGTGTGTCAGCAGTAGTACTTGCATGAATAGAATAGTAGGCGGAAGAGATGGATTTTAAGAATTGTTGTTCTGAGTCTCGGATCCCGATGCTCTTTTATACACTTTTTCCAATCGATTGAATCTTATGTTCAGTCGACTGAACTCAATCAGAACCCGTCGTCTCCACACTTGAATCTAGGGTTTTTCGATCGACTGAACATCCTATCAATCAACTAAACCCCTATTCTTTCCTTGCTTGATCTGATCAGATCAATCCCGCGTAATCCACTTGATAGGTCGATTGATCCTTCTAATCAATCGACTAAACCCCAAAGATTCCTTTATTGGTTGATCCGATCACATTTGATCTTCAATTTCTATTTGTGTTTGGTCAACTGATTCTTCTGATCAGTCGACTGAACCGTTGTTTCCTTCTAAGCTCGAATTGACTTTGATTTGTGCTTATCCATTCTGATCGATCGACCGAACCCTTCGGTTAACCAAAGACTCTACAAAATAAAGTTAGTACAATAATAGTAGTAGTAATAATAATAATAATAATAATAATCCTACAAAATAGAGTTAGAAACATATAATTATGCATGAATTGTTCTGACAGTTAAAATTGTCTGATATCAACTTAGAATCCTTCCTTGGTTTCTTTAGCCGGATCAATGCCTAAAGTTTATCCCAAATGGGACGCATTCTCATTGCCTTCCAAATCTGAAAGGTCTCTCCCAGACTTACCTTACTTACCTACTAAAGAATCAGATCTTGCTGACCTTGTTAGACTTCATCTTCTGCTTAGTGTCCGATCGACCCACTGAGACTTTCCTTACTTGATGTCCGGTGCAGCTGACCAATCAAGTGTTATGCCCAATGTCTAGTCCTTCTGATCCACTAAGATTCTCTTATCTAGTGTCTAATTCTCCTGACCCACTAGAACTTTCGATGTCTAATGTCTAATCTTCCTGACTCATTAAGACTTTCCAAGTTAAGTGACTTGCACACTTAACTCTCATATCAAATACATAATGTTTAATTTTAAACCTTTTGTCAAACATTAAAATACAAGTTCAATTATTGATGTTACCTGTACCAACAAAGAACCCTTATGATTTGTGGAACAGTACACAATCATCATACAAATACTTGCGAATGTGGGGGTGTCTTGCAAAGAATTTTGTTCTTGATTTGGAAAGGATTAAGATATGACAAAAACTATTGATTGCATATTTATTGGGTATGCACATAACAACAGTATTTACCGATTTTCTGTGTATGAGTCTCAAATACTGGAGATATACAAGAACTCAATTATTGAATCGAGAAATGTCACGTTCTTCAAATATTGATGTGTGTGTTTCATACGTGATTTGTAATATTATTTTTCAATATATTTTGTGTCATTTTATGAGCATATTTTGCATACTTGCATCTTGTTTTCTTTGTTTTTTACTCTTTTATTATAGAAAACTGCTCTTTGTACTTTTGATTGATAGGACGCAAATTCAGAGTGAAAATAGAGTTAAAAAGTCTTAGAACGAGAGTCCACAGCAAGGAACACGCTCTGACCGTATCCTTGACACGGGTGTGTTCCTCTAGACAAAATTAGACATGAAACAGAATAAAGATGGAGTCCACAGCCTCCAACATGGCCCTCCCATGCCCACGGGCACGACCATTTTCAAAGAGACGCGAAACGAAGTAAAAAAAATGGAGTTCACAACCTACGACACAGCCCTCCTGTGTCCACGGGCACAACTATAACAATACAAATTCTGACACGGCCAGGTTGTGCCTCTAGGCACAGCTGTGCCGCTTTTTGACCAGATGTGGCTCGATTGACACAATACAACAAACCAAACTTCAAACATACATAAATTTTGATTCGAGATGAATTATGGGGCCCACGACCTGTCGAATTTAATATAATTTCAAGATCTACAAGTTTTGTTTAGGGTGGAACTAGTAAAAAACCAAGTCTAAATGCTCGAAAATGACATTTTGGTGGCGCTTGACATTTTAGGAAGGTTTAGAGGCTATAAAAGAACCCATGGGGCTCTAGTTTAGGGCATTTGGATTTTGGGGGATTTCTCCCTGCCTTAGGAGTTGGGAGAGAGTTTTCCCCATGATAGGGAACCTAGGAGCTCCGTCCAAGGAGCCTTCGAAGTCATCCGTTAACCTTTGGAGCTTGGAGATCCTTTCGAAGACACCGACAATTGTCTCGCTAAGCTTTCTCTTCTCCTTTCTCTGTTTGGAGTTGTAGATTTCTTAATTTCATGTCTTTTGGTTGTATCTCCATCTCCATGGAGTAGTTCTCTAGATTCGATGACAAGCGAGTAGCCCGATGAATTGTTGACATGTTTTTTATAAAGTATATTTACCTTTCTCTATTGCATGATATGTTTATTTCATGTTCCGACTTTATTGCGCATACACGTTTGTGACACTAACCATGCACCTTCGTATCTCACGGGACGTAGGGAAGGACCTAAAGGTGAAACCAAAATGTTCGATCCATAAAGACCGAAACATGAGGGGTTGGTCACAAAAGTAGTCCAAAACCTCATGAGGACACCATTGCCACAGAGCTTAATGGGTTTTCTCTGATTAGGCATCATGAAGTAGGGGATGACACCTAGAGGACCGTGTGTCATCATGACAGGAGCCTCTCTGAGAAAGTGATAGCTTTAGCAAGGTCGCCTTGAAAGTAGGTGTCGAGTTTGAGTAGACATGCCAGTATAATTTCAAAAGTCTATATCAATATCTCGGGATAGACCACCTACATATGAACAAACATTGAGATAGGAAAATAAATAGAACTTAGAGTGTCAATGATCATCCTGGTGAAACCAAAGTCCTGGATCGTTCCCCCAACTTCAGATTTCTTTCTCGTCTTCTTGCGCATGCTCGACTCATTTTCTTTCTCTCGACTTCTTACAAACTGCGATTCTCTAAATAACCTATTTTGCTAATTCGATCAGTACTCAATTTTACAGTCCCTAGATTAATATCTTTTATTACTTGACGACAACTGTGTACTTGCATTTTGCACACATCAAACATATATTTCCTTATAAGACCCGAAAGAAGACAAATTCCTCAAAACAGACATTTAAACTACAAGAAGAAGAAGAAGAAGAAGAAGAAGAAGAAGAAGAAATTGAACCAATTGAGATTAAACTCAGACGAAATAAAAGAGCTCTGGTGAAAAAATCATTCAGAATGAATTTTATCACTTTTATGTTGGAAAGTGAGCCCCAAAGTTACTTAGAAGTAGTAAGCTCTTTTGAGGGACTTCAATGGAAAAAGATAATTGCATTATAAATTGACTCTCTCTTAAAAATCACACTCGGAAACTCGTGGATCTTCCACAGGGGAGTAAACTACTAGGTTGCAAGTGGATTTTCAAGAAAAATATACAATAGATAATATGATTGATAAATATAAGACTAGATTGATAATCAAAGGTTACCAACAATGTGAATGTCTTGATTACTTTAATACGTATTCTTCGGTATCGAAAATAACTTCTATCAGAATGTTGTTGGCTATTATCACTCTATGAAATGTGGAAATACATCAAATGGATATAAAAAACAACTTTTTAAAAAGAAGATTTAGAAAAGTAAATTTACATGGAGTAACTGATGGTTTTTCTACATCAGGGTAGGAAAACAAAATTTGTAAATTGATAAAGTTGTTATATGACTTGAAACAAACTCCAAAGCCACATGAAAATTTTGATAATGCCATAAAAAAAAGTCGATTTAATATTAATGAATGTGATAAATATGTCTAATGAATGTCATAGGAAATGACTATTATTTTGTCTTTATGTAGATAACATATTTATCATTGGAAGCAATGATAAGATAATCAAATCCACTAAAGTTATGTTTAACTCAAGATTTGACATGACATATATGAATCTAACTGATGTGCTTTTAGGAATTAAAATTCTTTGACAATGGAGGCATATATTAACTAGATAGGCAGACTCCTTCTGCAAAGTAAGCCAGAAATAGCCGGCCAATAGGACCTATCGAGTCAAGGTTCGTCCATCGATGTGATTACCTTAACTACCCTTATGTATTTCCTTTATCACGTACTCAGCCTCCTCTGAACTTAGACATTTAAGGAAAGGGCTCGAGAAGGTGCGCTTGTATAGTCTGTCTCCAATTAGGGTGAAATGTGTGACAAGTGGTTTGAGGATACACGCCTATTCTGATTTTTTTTTTGGCAAAGTTCCCTGCTGAAGAAAAGAGATAACGGGATCTCGCCAGTCAACCAAGTTACCTGGTTCGGGTTCTTGATCAATTTGTGCGATGAATTGTACTCGAGCAATGGGATCATCCAAGGTCCAACTAGAAAGTGTGCTAGCCATTCGAGTGAGTTCATTAGCCTTCTGATTTTTCGTCCTCAAAATTTTTTAAAGGATGACTTCCTGGAACTCAACTTTCATTTGTTCATACACTTTGGTGTAACGACGGAATTAGTCATTTTTTATCTCGAATGGTTCCTTGTATTTGTTGGGCGGCCGATTGAGAATCTGAATGGATGATGACTCATGCAACGCCTACCTACTTGCTTCATGGCCCAAAGTCCAGCCAGTAATGCCTCGTACTCAACTTCGTTATTGGAGGCACAAAAGTTGAGTTGCATGACTATTTGGATTGAGTCCCCTTGGGGTGAGATCATTAACACTCTAACCCCACTTCCTTGCTTTGTTGCTGAGCCATCTATAATTTTTTTTTCAAGTTTCTCTTGTTTCTCAGTCGGGCATTTTTACTAGAAAATCGACTAAGGCTTGGCCTTGATTGTTGTTCTAGGTTGGTACTCAATGTTGTACTTGTTGATCTCGATCATCCACATGATTAGTCTTCCCGAGACTTCTGGTTTAGCCAACACTCGCCCCAAAGTGTTGTTGGTTAGCACAATGATATGGTGAGAAAGGAAGTATGGATGCAGTCGTTGAGTAGTTAGGATGTGCGGCAGAGCTAATTTTTCTAGAGTACCTTCGATATCCTTCAGGAAGTGACTAGAAAAGTAGATAGGATGTTGGATGTTGTCCTCTTGAGAAGAAGAACCGATCTGATTGCCCCTTCAACTACTGCTAGATATACTCATAGTCTTTCTCTTGTGACATGCTTAGAGAGAGTAGGTAAATGCATTAAGTACCTTTTGAGATAGGCAAATGCTTGCTCGCACTTCTAATCCCATGCAAACTGAGCTGACTTCCGGAGTATTTTGAAGAAGGGTAAACTGCAATCGGCCGACTTGGAAATAAATTGGGCTAAAATGGTAATTCGGCCGACTAACCTCTAAACTTCTCTAATGTTTTGAGGGGAGAGCATATTCTATAAGGTCTAAATCTTTTCTAGATTAACTTTTATTCCTCGCTCAGTCACAATGTAACTGAGAAATCACCCACTTTTGACGCCAAACAAGCATTTGCTCGAATTAAGTTTTAATCCATACATGCGTAGTGTATTGAAAGTTTCCTCCATATCGCAGCTAGGGTTGAATTAATGAGTATATCATCCATGTAAACCTTGATATTTCACCCTATGATGTTTGAAAACTCGATCCATCAACCTCTCTGATAAGTGCGCTTGCATTTTTAGCTCAAAAGGCATGACCGTGTAGCAAAAAGTTTCATCTGAAGTGATAAAACTGACATTTTCTTGATCTTCTGGTAGGCCTGATGGACGTCCAACATACAAATCAGTTCACAACCTAAAGTCGAATCCACCAATTGGTCTATCTGAGGAAGAGGATAGCAAGGGCAAGCTTTGTTGAGGTTTTAAAAATCTACACAGACTTGCCATTTTGCCATCTGGCTTGGGTACTAGCACCACATTTGCTAGATATGTCAAGAATTGGACTTCCTGAATGCGTCTTGCTTCCAACAATTTGATAATTTCAGATCAGATTACCTTGTCCTTGTCAGGTTTGAAATGACACTTCTTATGCTTAACTGACCAAGCTTCTAGGAGAATATTGAGTTTGTGCTCCATGGTGGTCAGTGAGACGCCATTGACTTCTTGTGATGACTAGGTGAAAATATCTTTATTCTGGGAAAGACAAGTGATTAGTCTGTTTCAATTCAGATGTGAGGTCGGCGGTAATCCGAGTGGTTTTGTTTTTCTTGTCAGGCACAATTAGTATCACCTTGTGCACGTCAGTGCTTCTTGAAGGGTTTGCACTATTTCCCTTTAAGACTGTCGGATGTTTCACAAGTCAGCTCTCACCATTTCAAGATAGCACCTTCGCGCAACCGTCTGATCACCTTGGACTTCACCGATTTGATCACCTATAGAAAATTTACGTTTTGGTGATAGGTAGAGACCACATCTTGGAACAAGTTCATGGTCGACCTTTTGAATATGACGTTGTATGAGGAGGCGTCAACCACTATAAAAATAGTTGTCTGAGTTTGTCATAAGGGCTCTGCTCCTTGTGATAGCGACAGAGTAATCTGACTGAATGATTGTACTTCATGTTTGGTAAACAGGGAAGTAGTCATGGGTCGAAACTTTGCAAGATTAATTTGCATTTGATCACAAGCATCTTTGTACAAGATGTTGACTAAGCTTTTGGTATCAATGAATACTCTGGCCACATTATAATTGACTATGGTAACTCTGTCTACCAATGCATCATTAGGAGGGGTGATCACTCCCTCTAAATCTCTGAACCCAAAAATGATAAGGGGACCTTCTCCTCGACCCCTTCTGATGTCGACTCCATAGCTTTTGAGTCTTCGGCCATGAGCTTTTCTTGCTCTATTTGAATCTCCATTGGTCGGCCCCTTGAAATCATGTTTATGGTACCTCAGTGAGGAGTATTGTTTTTTGAGGCTTCTCGCCGAGTGCTCCGGTGTTGGTTGGTTGGTTCTTGGGATTGCCCTGATGTTCTTGTTGATCAACGACTCCTGGATTGACCTCAAGACTCATCAGGCTGAGGATGTTTAGTTGGTGACCGACGAGCTGATGAAGGTGATCCAACATTCCCCTACTGATGGTGTTGTACTGCATGACATATATCTCTGGCAAGATGATGACATTCATTAATGGAATGACCACGTACTTGATGAAAAGCATAAAAACGAGCAGATCTATCAATAGGTTGCTTCCTCTGGTCGTCAGATGATGTTGGAACTGTTTCCAATGTTCGAACAACTTTTTCCTCAATTCTACTCGACGTAATTGAGAATCGACTGAGGTACCCTGTTTCGGTGAGAAGGATGAATTTTCCTCTCTTGTCGGGGAAGGGGGGGGACTCAGTTATGACGATGTCGTACTTTCGAGCACGTTGAGCTTCTTCCAAATGAATGTATTTCTCAGCCCTTCCTAAAAGACTATCATAATTGACTAGAGACTTCTTCACCAAAGATCTGAAGAAATATCCCTCTAACAATTCTTGGGAGAAGGCGCTGGTAAGAACTTTTGAGGTGGCAACAAGTACATCTAGGGCGTCTTGGTTGAAGCGTTGCATGTACTCCCTCAGAGTTTTCTTGTTCTTTTGCTTTATTGCAAAAAGATTAAGAGAGATCTTATGGTATCTCTTACTACTGACGAAGTAATGCAAGAAAACATTGTTGAGATCCTCGAAAGAGTAAATAGAATTGAGTAGGAGCCGATTAAACCACCTTTGCGTCGATCCGGACAGAGTTGTTAAGAAAATTCTGCACTTTACACTATCAATGTAGTGATGCAGCAAGAAAGCGTTCCTGAATTGACACAAATGATCTTTTGGGCCTGAGGACCCATTATATTCCTTGAATTGCAAAGGTTGGAAATGTCTTGGCAACTCCTCGACTAGGATATTTTGGGAAAAAGGAGTTTCCTGAGTACTTTTTCTTTCAGATAATAAGGGAGCTTTGCCTTTATTAGGGTTCCTTTAAAGTGTTTCCCAAACCATTGATTCTCAAGATTGCTCCTCCTACTGTATAGATATTCCATCGGGTACCTCGATGGGAGTTGGAGGTATCTCGACAGGTGATGGTTGTACTTTGTCAGGGGCTGGAGGTACTAGGGTAGGAGCTGGTTGTAGCCTGATAGGGGCTGACATCGACAAAGTATGGTGTCGCAATATTTCTTCTAAAATGGCAGTGACGAATCCATTCAAATTTTCCCTTGTCATGGGATAGTTTCAACCCAACCTCTTTCGCTAACAAAGTCTTGATCTTCTAGTTTTCTTCCAATGTCCCCCATCTCAACGTCTCAATTTAGTTCCCCAGACGATACCAATTTGATCTGGGCCGAGATCAAGTAATGGGATGACTCGTCAAATTTAACCACGATCGAGTAATTTTGACCGGATGGCTACAAGTCAGGTTGGTCTTCATTAAATCTATCTTATTTCGGGTCGAGCTTCAATAGACCGACTATCTTTAGGTAAGTCTTCAATAGACCGATTGCGTTCAGGTCGGTCTTCAATGGACCGACTGCCTTTAGGTCAGTCTTTAGGTTGTCGAGTAATCA
>JBBUKS010000113.1:8207509-8225807 GCA_038050645.1 Hedychium gardnerianum | reverse complement strand
ATGGAGTAACTTGATCAAGGTTAATCAAGTTAAGTATAGAGTCCAAGCAAATCAAAGTTGACTTGGTGCTTGAAAGCTCAAGAGTAACTAGATGCTTGGTAGTTGGTGGAAGACTTAGTAGGAAAACCAAGTCGGTGGAAAGTTCTGTTGGGAATTAGGCAATGACAAATCCTAATTGGGAATTAAGTAGTGAAAGTTCTAGTTGGAAACTAAGAGGTGAAAGACCTAATTGGAAATTAGGTGATGGAAAACCTAGTTGGAAATTAGACAGTGAAAGACTTAGTTGTGAACTAAATAGTGGAAGTCCCGGTGGGTCAGTTAGGAACTGAACACTTGGCTGTGGAAGTCCTAGTAAATCAGCTAGGAGCTGAACACTTAGCAAAGGTAAAGTTTTGGAGGAGTGAACTCCAAGCAAGTGAACATAATAGGTTAGGTAAACCAAGTACTAAGTTTTGTATGTTGTTTGCATGAAGGAAGCGGAACTGGACAAAGACTTGAAAGATTGAAGCATGTTCGGAGATCAGACCAAGTTTGGCAGGTCAAACAAGTCTGAGCGACCGAATCTTGGTTTGGTCCCAAGTTGGTTTGGGCAACTGAAATGGGTTCGGTCGATCGAAAGTCAGTTTTATCAAGTACAGGTTTGGTGATCAACGAATAAGTTTTGACAGAGTTCCAAATGACTGGAGGGTGTTCAAGGCGACAGAAAGGCCAAAACTTAGCTCAAAGAGGATCGAGTTTGTAACCAAGTCAGCGGAGGTCCAGTCGATCGGAAGAGCTTCCAAGCGATCGGAAGAGTATCGATCGAGTTCTATAAAAGAGGAGTCAAGACAGCTACTTCCACCAACAATCACAATAAATCTCTATGTTCTCAAAACTTCGAAAAGTACCCAAGTTCTACTAGTGTGATCCAATAAATCTCTCTATTCTCATTGCTCCAAAAAGTACTCAAGTTCTACTAATGTGATCTGAGAAGCTCCGAGAGGAGCGGCGCGACATTTAGGGTTTCTAGACCGGATCAACATGAGTATTTTTGCTTTTATTTAAGTTCTTATTACTACTTTTATTATTGACATACTAAATCTTGTAAGAGGTTTCTCTGCTGCTAGAAGGTGTTCGGAAAGAAAAAAGACATTAGTGAACTCACATTGTGTGCGTAACCTTGGATGTAGCACCTTGGGAGGTGTGAACTAAGTAAAAACTCTTTCTTCTTTTTATTATTCTTACATTTTATTATTCCCACTGCATAAACTAACTCTAATAGATAAGATAAGAAATGAAAAAAAAGATATGCTATTCACACCTTAGTGTAAAGACAAATCCTATGCGTGTGACTCAACACTCGAATCCCTAAAACACTCTACTTAGGGTTGCACTGAGCTTGATACTCAATCTTCCTTCTGAGCTTCATATTCAACTCTCCTCTCCAAGTATCTTAGACTTTCATCCTAGGACAGAGTCGAGTTAGTCATCATTTAATAAATTTATAAAATTAAACAAAGATCAAATTTCAATAAAATTATAGAAAATATCTCCTTATATGAGAGCATATTTAATATTTAATTTATTTTCTTTCAATCATATGAAATAATCATAAAAATTATTAAAATAAAGAATTTTATTTTTTATAAAATTTTGGACTTCCCCAAAGGGATCCCTTGGGTCTCATCCCTTGGGAACCTGCCCAAGCAATCATGGGGCATAGTCCTGGCAGAGACTAGTTATAACTAGACATGTCCCTCGTAGGGTATGATCTCAACGAGGACGACTCATAACTAGATAAGGACCCTATAGTTATGGGCCAATGGGCCATGATTGGGCCTGACCTCTACAGGGTCAGATCATAACGGGTCAAGGCCTCCTTGCAACTCATATTGTTCCAACTCACAAGTCTTAGGGCCCACCATCTTTAGGCTTTAAGGGGATTGATCATATAAAAGAATTAAAGTTGGTTGTGACACAGATCTGAACACAATATCTCTTTTATTCCTTTATTGTTTTCTAATGCTTTCATCAACTTTCCACTCTCATCACCTGGGATTAACTTAAGCATTAGGAGTCATGCCTGACAACATTGACGCCCTCTGATGTGTGTTACCCCACAAATTTATCTTAATCCTTAGAGGAAGCTTCTACATGAGTGTCCAACTAGGAGGCAAAATGAGGGACAAATCATTTGGTATATATGGAAACAACAATTAAATCAAGCTAGGATGTTGAGGATGATAAGTATGCTAAGGAACAATATAGAGGAGCCAAAATACTCTACAATCGATGGCATTAGCCTCTAGCTAATACCTTAGAAACAATAACAAGAACCATCACCCTAGGCAGTTAATGCTACTCCAACCCAATAGCATATCACAAGTCGGAAAATTATTTATGGTCCAAAGAAAAGCAACCTTCATTACAAATATCTAATTAGTATGAACATTTTATGTAGAAAAATCTTCATCCCATAATTATTTCAGCTTTGCAATCAGTGATTGCATATAAATATTTATTAACTTTTTCAAATTTTATGGGTCAGACACAACCAATGTTAAAAATATATAGGGTGCTTTCATACACATTCCAGTTGAAAAATTATACAGAGTTAAGATAACTAGTCAACAAGAATAATTTCTTTCTGATTTACCAAATGAAGCAAATTCATCAACACAGAAACCTAACATAATGTTTTGAGTCTCCTTCGCAAATTTCAAATATGTTCTATCAAAAAAATTTCAAGCCTTTGTATCTGATGGATGACACATTAGCCCTCTTTTATTTGATGATTTGCATGTCAAGTCATATGTTCAGAGTGACGTTTGATGCATAAAACCTTTATAATCTAGTGCTCTTATATCTAGCTTGATTACAAAATTTATAAACATCTGCATCTTCATCATCTTCCTAATATAGCATACAACCATCTCTGCAAACATCAATTCTTTCCATCAGAATACCTAATTTTTTCACAAATTTTTTCATACTATAAAAATAATCAGGCATTATATGATCATGTGGCAATATCTCTCCAATAACTTGAATAAAATCATTAAAATAATCTTTGAACACATTATGTCTTGCCTTGACATTCAACAATCTTGCGGTGATAGATAATTTAGTATGACTGTCACAACCAACCCATACTGGTTCATCTGCAACACTCAACACTTCCTAAAATTAAAGATATGCTTCATTATAGGCATTTTCATCAACACTTGGTACTTCTACCTTCTCCAACAGTGATGAATAAGTAGTAAACATTTGTTCAACTATTGGAGGATAACTAGAACTTGTACCACTCGGTTCAGGAATGAAATTCTAATCCACTGCATCAATTACCAATATCTTATTCAACCTCAGTTGGATAGCATTTTGATTATGTTATTTTGTTTTATATGTTTGTATTTGATTCTGTATTATGTATGAATTATTTATATATGAATTGTCTATGTATGTGTTTCTATGAATTATTTGTATTAGTTGTGTATGTATATGATTGTTTATGTATTTGTATGAGTTGTTTATGTGTTTATGTATGAATTGCATATATATGTGTTTGTATTGATTGTCATCGTTTGTAATGGTATTTATATGTAAAATATATATAGAGTAAATTATAAATACAAAAATGATATTGAAATTTTTTTCGATAATCACCGACGGATTACCGACAAAATCATAAATTCCATCGATGAAGTTCGATATGAAACAGTAAATATTACGATATTTTACCGACGGAATTATCAATTCCATCGGTGTTTACCAACGGAATTGATAATTCCGTCGGAAACCACGATGCCAAAATCATCGACGCATTGATTTTTCGTCGATGATTGCCGGTGAAATATACCGATGGAACATGCTATTCCGTCGGTGATTACGTATAGAATAACATGTTCTGTCGATGAATTCGATGCCGACATCACCGACGGAATCCCCTATTCCGTCGGTATTTTTTCCGACGAAAATTATTATTCCGTCGAAAAATTCATCTACGACTAAATAAATTATGACTTTCTTTATTTAATCATTATCCCGTCGGTATGTTCAATTACCGACGTAATTCCGACGGAATATTCCTTCGATATTCATGTTTTTTGTAATGATGACATAATAACATCATTTTTTTAATAGCTATTGATGCAAAATATAAATATTAAATTTTAATATAATTTATAAATATTAAAATAAATTAAAATAAAAATATTTTAGATATTAAAAAATATCTAAATTTATTTTAAACACCAAATAAAGCATTTTGCAAAATATATAAATATTTTATGATTTCCAATTAGCGTATCTGAGTTAAATAATAAAATAAAATAATAATAATAAAACTCTTTCGGAATATTTTTCTAGACCCACCAAAGCTAGCCCACACTCTTTGAATAAAAAATAAAAAAAAGAAGCTCCTCTTTGCTTCTTGTCAATGTTTTTATTGGATATTAAAAGACATTATGCAAATAAAATAAACTCCATGAACATTTACTTTAGAAGTCAATTTTATGATACAACTATGAAATACTAATTTTATTCCAATTGTAAATTAGAGTGAGAGTAAATACAACTCTAGGGAACATTTTGCGCATCAAAATAAATTTCTATTTTTTTGCAATACTTTCTTTTAAAGCTTATTTTGCAAATAGAATAAACTATGAATAAACTATATATGACACTTTCAAGTAAAAAAAAAACAGAAATACGTTGAACTTAAAATTAATTCATCAGAAATACAACAAGCACGAGTTCACAACGTCAAATGTGACGATGGGCATAGTGTACAGAAAGGGTTGCTTTTCCGACCACGCAAATCTGGACTAAGAAGTAGTGTAAGTCGGCATGGAAATCTACAAATTACAGGGAACAAGATTGGCAACGAGCTGTTTGTATTATAGGAGAAGATCTTTACCAAATTAAAGAAAGGAAAAGACACTCTTAAATCCGAGGAAAGATTCATCGCTCTGGTTACCGAGCACACTAGATGAGTAATGTTGTGAAAATTCTGGCTTATCTGAAGCTGAGTTCAATTCATCGAAGAGTGATATTTTGCAGCCAATACTCTGGACTTGTTTCAGGGAATCACTCCAGGAAGGCTTCTTGCAGCCAGATTGAAGATAAGTCGTAGGAAATTCCTCATATACCTCTGACTTTAGTACACTACTGGAAATACGAGTGCTCTTGATTGGAATTTTTTCTCTCTCTGTTAGGAAACTGCTTGGGCTGCTCATTTTCTGGAAGGCTTCAATAGGCTCAGAATCTATGAGGATTACATCTGAATCGGCTTCAATCTCAAAACTTCCCATTTCAGATGTGTTTCCTCTTTTCAGAAGTGAGGGGTAGCAAAGTATACTTGCTTTCACTGGCTCTGTTGAAGAGCTTACTTTCGGGAAGGCTTCTGTAGGTTCAGAATCTATGACGATTATGTTATCTAAATAATTTCCATCCCTCTGACAAGCTAGGTTCTTGGGTGTTTCTGCTATTCTCGGAAGTAAAGGTTGATGAGAATAGTCCATCATAGTTGATGTCAAGCTAGTTGGAAAGGTTTTCGATTTCTTGCGGATGTGATCAAATATCTTTTCTTCTGAGTTTGTTTGGCACTCAGTTGGTTGAGGTTCAGGAGTAGAGATATCTAAAAATGCAATTGTAGAAAAACAGCAAAATGTCAACGAAAGAAATTATGCAGTTGACCAATTCCAGGAAGCTAAAAAGGAAAAGACAGCAGATAAGTTTTGGAAGGCATGTTGCTGCCTTCATTTGCATACCTGTAACAGTTTCATCCTCCAAAAGATCAAAGCTGGGCCTGCAGAGTTAGACATGCGGAAGACCTGTGCTCAGTTAAAAATAATGGTAGCAAAAGGGGCAAACATTGTTCTATAGATGGCTACATATTATATTTATAAATACTAGTAACTGACATTAAATGATTCTAAAATGTAAGATGGAAAAGCCACGTACATAGATGATTGAATCATATTTGCATTGTCAGTTTCTTTACAGGTGATTCTTGATCTTCTTTCTGGATCAGGATTTACGACATAAATTTCCTTTGGAAGCGAGGAAGAAGATATAGCATCTTCACTACCTTTAGACTTAGTATTATCAACTCCATTGGTAACTATCAGCATCTTGTGAACATCGAGACCGACTACAACGCAGTACATAGGACTTAACAGAAAGTAGACAGTATTGTATCACAGACTAATGAACTTAATGGCAGTGATGGACGTTACCATAGTCATCAAAAATAAGATCAGCTTTAATAGTCGCCCTTGCATACTTGGGGCATGAGAAAATAATTGTGATAACATGTGGGCTGCACACAAGCATCTCATCAGCCCAAAAAATGAAATACAGTGCAGAAAGGTGATTGTATTTAAGAATGTCTAACAAAGGATGCACCTAATTTGGGAAGAAAAAAAAAAGAAATACAAGTAAACATTGTAGTAAACCTAATGAAATATTTAAAGGATTGTCTGCATATACTCGAGACGTTCAACATTCCAAAATCAATTATTCAATACATTGTATGCATATAAAGCACTTGCATCATGAAATGGGTATGTAATTACACTTAAACAAACTATTGGGCACATACAACAATAGTTATAGTAGTGTCTAGTTGTTGAACTTATCTTCCTTAGTAACCTAATTTTTCAGCTTAAACATATAAATAACTAGAATATTTATTATATTTTATCTTTTCATATTTAAATACTATTATATGGAAAGTTTGTTGTCTACTCTATCATGGTTTAAAACTTTGTGTGGTGCCAAGCGGCAGAGTAAAACATATCAATTTTGGTAAATTACCCAAAATTAATAGTCATTTATATCTAGAATCATCTTTGTTAATCGTGTCAATGAGTATTAAATCACGCTAATAGTCGACACACTTCAATATGCACAAGTTGAATTAAGATATTGTTTGTTATTTCTTAGTTTTTTTTTCAAAATTCTAATTCAATTTAATATCTAATTGTCCATCTTATTTTTAAAAAGTAAACAAGTAGTGTGGAAGAAGATTATAAAAAACAAACTTATATAAAAAAAAATTCCATCAAAGGGCCAAGTTATGATAACTCAAAATAGCTCTCTACACAACTCGTGAATGAGTGAAGGAACTTCTTTAAACTCCACAATGACTTGGTTAAGGAATGTTTTCTTCAAACTTGTGAATATCTTCAAAAGCTAAACTCTTGAACATGTTTCATCGACTAAGGAAGAAGCCACCAAATAACTCCAAGTGTATAGCTACCTCATCCTATTTTTCTTCAACTCATAAACAACTCTATTAGGACTAGATGAATTCAACGAAATGTTTTCTTCAACTTGTGAATAGCTTTAGAAGCTAAACTCTTGAACATATTTCGTCAACTAAGGAAGAACCACCAAATAACTCCTCAAAGTGTATAGCTACCACATCCTATTCTTCTTCATTCTCTCCTTCATCCCCTTTCTTCACCCCATTCACTTTCTTTTTTATTTTTTTTAGTTGGCACCAAGTATCTAAGCCTTTGGCCTGACTAATCCTGGGGGTGACTGGCCTGGCCCCACGAAAATTTTCCACCTGCCACCACGGTAAATCGAGGAAGCGCATGTGGAGACCCATCCTAATAGCCAGCATTCTCGAGTCCACTACCCATTAAGGAGAAAAATCCCTAATAATACGCCGCAGCTGAGTGTTGAACTCCAGTTCACCCCATTCATTATCGAAACCATTGATCGATACTTCCACAACATCAACACTATCTCGTTCCAGCCAACTACTAAAACTCAAGCTCAAAACAATATTTTAATCCTTTCTTTAATACTTGTGTTTTGTCCGTGGTGGCCTCTAATAGAACACTAGATTAGAGGTTATGTGCATGTATCTTGGGTATCATAATACAAGATCAACAAAGTTTAGGAGCACATTCCAACTAGGCCATTAGTTCTTTAACCTATATAAGTTCACATATAGATAGGACAAGGTGCAAAATCTTAAACCGTGCTGAATTTGACTGGAATAATACTCTTTCAATATCATGTCAGTGTTTTAACATATGGTATCAGGAGAATTGGAGGGCAAGGAGAAAGGATATGAAAAAGAATATGAAAAGAACACATCTATGTACTAATCAATCTTTTCCCTAGAGAATTACAATCAATCTTTGTATTTTATCTTCTAGTAGAACACTAGATTAGAGTTTATGCGCATGTAGCTCAGTTATCATAATACAACATCAATAAATTTAGGAGCATATTCCAACTAGGCCATTAGTTGTTTAACATATAAGTTCACATATAGCTAGGGCAAGGTTCAAAATCTTGAATTGTGCCAGCTTTGACTGAAACAATACTCATGCTGTATTGTGCCAATATTTTGTAGTATGGTGTCGGGAGAATTGGAGGAGAAGGATAAAAAGATGAAAAAGAATAAGCAAAGAACACATCTATATACCTAGCTAGGGGCTTTATGTCTCATCTCAAATAATATACTCTTAAAATTGTATTGTATGAACACAAGGTAAAAAAAAATAACAAAAATTATTTTGATTCATCTTGATACGTTTTATAGCATATCAAGGGGTGTCAAATGTTAATATGACATAATATTGATTGGCACAACAACACATGATAGATTAGTTGTATTGTGTTGAATAGTATCCAGTTTAGGTAATTTATTTGGAATGATACATTTCAATTGTGTTGTCCGACACAGTATGAGATTTTAAATCATGAGTTGGGGGTTATAACCATATACTACATCTTTGCACTTGATCTTATTATAATTGTCTAGTTTCTCTTCTAGAAATTCAAATTGCCACCTAAAAGGATGCATATGGGAAGGAAACAAAGATGAAAAAGAATAAGCAAAGAACACACCTATATATACCTAACTAGGGGCTTTATGTCTCATCTCAAATGATATACTCTTAAAATTGTATTGTATGAACACAAGGTATAAAAAAATAACAAAAATTATTTTGATTCATCTTGATACGTTTTATAGCGTATCAAGGGGTGTCAAATGTTAATATGACATATATTGATTGACACAACAACACATGATAGATTAGTTGTATTGTGTTGAATATTATCAAGTTTAGGTAATTTATTTGGAATGATGCATTTTAATTGTGTAGTCCGACACAGTATGAGATTTTAAATCATGAGTTGGGGATTATAACCATATACTACATCTTTGCACTTGATCTTATTATAATTGTCTAGATTCTCTTCTAGAAATTCAAATTGCCACCTAAAAGGATGCAATATTAGTGTACCCAACAATTTAAAAGGTTACCTCAAACTTAATACAAAAGTCCTTTCCCTAAAGCAATCTTCGGTACCCTAAAATTGTCAATATACCTCTAAATGATCATGACACAATACCTTAAGAAATTGATTGATTATGCTTACTGTGAACAACTTATCTTGTAACTATGAACTAATTTAGTTCCTCTCCTAATCTTCTGTACCATTCTAGATTAGTTAATGGCTCTCCTGATATTAAATTGGAACCAGTGGAGTATTGATTGTCTTAACTCTAGACATACAAGTTTACTTTAGTATATCAACTGTATATTTCTATTGGGAGATACAAAATTCTCCTTGTAAGCGGGTTACATCTATAACAAGAAAATATCTTAGGCACTAAAATAAGTAAGTCTAACAATGTTATAAAGATAAGCTTTGAGCCTTATGATCCTTCAAAGTTATCTCATGTTCTGAAGTTTGACCACATAGTCAATAAGTATACACTTCCCAAATAAAAAAAAGATCAAATACTAATTTATCTAAGACACTTCTTCTCATCTGGAACTATTGGAGAGTAAAACTAAATTTACTAAATCACGCCCTAGGGAATTATTTTAGATCATATATGGATTTTTTTAATTTACATAAAAGGCCACACTTCCTTTGAGGGATAAAACTTGAAGGGGATGAGAAGTAGCATAATGGAATCTAATACCATGTTGTACCAAGAAACATAGTCAAAAGTGGATACTAATTGCATGAGTAATCTCTCATATGTTGATGGTATTGATGAGTATTATATTGTGTGAACAAATTTAGCACATTTTGGCACATGTTAAAATAGAGTTTATCAATTTAAATTAGCATAATCTGTATAAAAAGTTGATTTATCTAAAGTAGAATAATTATAGCGTAAGGATATAAAAAATAATAATAATGATTTGAAATAAAGAAAAAAAAATATAAAGAAGTGAAAACTAGAAGCATTGCTTTATACTAGAATAGCTAAGTGCTAACCACTCACATTTTTTGGATAAGTAAAAGTGCTAACCGCTCACATGAGCTTATGGTAACTAGTGCTTGCCTACAACCATGATTTATTTGCGTGTGAGCGCTATAATATTGTATGACACCGGTGAGGGCTTTGGTACATACATCAAATGACATTATTATACTCAAGGATATTGGTGATTCACTTTTGAGTGAATTTATTAAAGATACATTATTGATGACAAATTTATTGATAAACTTAAAAGAAAATGATAACTAAAAATTATCTTAATTTGTGATAAAAGATGATAATAATAATTCTGTTTCTAAATGTTAACAAATAATTAGAAAGAAAATAATAGATGACTTATATATATATTAAAGAACTCAAATGAGAATTTAAAATTGTAATATAAAATGAAATTTAACTGAGTTTTTTGTATCTCTTAATCAAGATTATATTAATGCACATCTTTCTTACTAACCTACTTAGTAAATTTGTGCTCATTTTCTGTTTGTGGCTCTAGTGATTCACTTTTTAATAAATTTATTATTGATGAATTCATTAAAGATATATTATTAGTAATAGATTTATTGATGGTGACTTGAAAGAAAATAATAATTAAAAATTATCTTAATTTATGATACAAAATAATGATAATAGTTGTGACTCTAAATATTGACAAATAATTGGAAAGAAAATAACAGTTGACTATATATATAGTATGTATAACTTAAAGTTGTAATATAAATTTAGTTGATATGTGTCTCTTAATTAAGATAAATTCATGCACATCTTTCTTATTAGCCTCCTTAACAAATTTGTGCTCATTTTTGTTGGAAATTAAAAATTATATTATTTAAAAAACTTATCAAATTCTAACCTCTTTGTAGTTTCATAACATGACTTATTTTTCATAAGAGACTTTTCTAATAAGACAGACTTTTATGCAATTACTCCCCCTCAAGTTGGTGAATAGATGTTTTTGATCCTCAGCTTGATACAATACTTTGAAACACTAAAATACTTAACTCGTTAGTATGCATGTTTGCAAGTTGTCCATATGTAAATACCTAAGGGATACAAATCCACCCACTCTCTAGTTTTTCCTTGATGAAGAATGTGCCAATTTTAATATGTTTCTTTTGACCATACTATACTAGACTATGAGATGAGCTAATTACAGACTTATTATCACAATGAAGTCTTCTTGGACCGTCCCATTTGATCTTGAGGTTAACCAAAGTAGAGCCATTACTTGGAATTCTATCTCTATACTAAATCTTGCCACCATATCATGTTTCTTGTGCTTCCATGTCATAAGGTTACCACAAAAAAAAAATGCAATACCTGATAAAGCTCAACCATTGACCCAGCATAATCAACATTTGTATGACTCTAGCACCAAACCTCCATTTCTTTTAAAGAGAATGCTAAACCCTATACCCTAGTGTTCCTTTAAGATACTATTATACTCAATAAGCTATTTGCAGATGAGCTTCTTTAGGGTTACGCACTAATTAACTATTCACACTTACTGCGTATGCTACGTCTAGTCGTGTATAAGGAAAATAATAAGTTTTTCTACCATACATTGATGCATTTCTTCATCTACTGCAGCATCTTCCTTTATTATTCCAAGTTTAAAATTTAGATCTATTTGAGTACTTGCTGGATTACATGTTGTCTTGCCTTTTCTTTAAGGAGATTTGTGATATATTTCTATTAAAAGATGAAAATGTCTTGATTAGAGTGAGCCACTTCAATCCAAAGAAAGAATTTCAACCTTCCTAATACATTGATTTCAAACTTTTACCAAGCACTAACTTAGAAGTTGTCTTTCGTTATTGTCATTGTAACTATTATATCATCAATAAACACTAAGAGCATTGTGACTTCCACTAAAAAAGTGTTTAATAAAAAATTATATGATCGCCTTGGTTTTGTCTGTACCCCATAGCAATCATAACTCAAATCTGTCAAATCATGTTCGCGATGATTGCATAAGTCCATATGAGCCTTTTAAAGTATGAGCATTCAAATTATTTTTATATCCTAGTAGAACCTACATATAAATTTCTTCTTTTTGTACTCTGTGCAAAATGCATTCCTAATATCAAATTGTTGTAACTCCCAATTATATTTAGCTACCAATAATAGTATAATTTTAACACTATCTACCAACCTTCCTTTGTATCTCTCTATTAATCCATCTGCTGTATATTTTACCGTATAAATCCATTTACACCCCATAACTTTCTTTCCTTCTGCAACTTCACCAATTTCCATTTTTTATTCCTCTCTAATGCCTTCATTTCTTCATTCATGGCCTGTTTCCATTTCTCATTAGATAATGTCTCAGATAAGGTGGTAGGAATGACAATAGTATTAATCAAGAAAGTTTTATGTGATGGTGAAAATAGATAGAAAGTGTGCAATAAGATACAAAAAGTCATTTTGTGCACTCTCTAGTGCTTTTTTAACAACAATGGAAAGATTTAGGTCCTCCTCACCTACATGAAATTTAGTTTCAACTTGTACTAAAAAATTAAAAATTGTTACCTGATATTCTCAGAATCTGGATTGAATTCCTAGACATGCATTGCTTCAGGGGTAAATTCAAGATCTTCTGCCTCGAGTACGCCTAGTCAAGTCTCACATTCTTAATGATAGAGTTGGAATTTTCATACACAAAATGGCATGGGATTTTACACTGTTTCAAACATAGGATTTGACATAGATAAGGCACAGGTTTAGAAATAGGATTTGATATGGGTTTAGATATAGGTTGTGGCATAGATTCTAATACATAAATTGACAAGGACTCAGATACTAAGACGTTGGAGATAATGATAGGTCGAGTAAGAAATCCTCATCCTTATCTTCTAGTATAGAATTCTCCTCCTGAAGATGAGGTACGGTGAAGTGAGAGATTTATTCATTGAAAGTAACGTCCATGGCAAGGTTTAAAATTTCTATATAATCGAAACTATACGATTTTGGTATCGTATCATGTTGTGCCAATACGATTTTGATATTTTTTTAAATATAAAATATATTAATTAAAAAATATTTGATTGCTACAAATGCTTATTATCAAGTTATATTTGAGATGTTGCGTGTTGAGCTCAAGTTTTGATATTATCTCATGAGATATTTGATGTTTATTGAATCTTTTGCAACAACTGTTAAATGTATAAATTTAAAATCTATATTTTTATTATTATTGCATATAATTAAGTAATCTTAATTACAATTTTATTGCAGAAGCATAAAGTCCAAGAGCTTGCATTTATAATGGTCACTCGGAGACCTTGCATTTATAATGGTCATGATCTTCGATTTCGACATCTTTAAATATATTTTGATGATTTTATAGATTGATTATGTTACATTTATTTGAAAACTTCAAATTATTTTGAAAATGTAATTTTTTTATTTTGAGAATATGCAAAAGTATTATATAAATTTTATATTGTATAGTAAAAGAATAAAGGGATGATGATTGATATATTGAGTATATATATTATAATTCTTTTGAGTAAAAATCAATTTAGGATTAACTATGGTCCACCAAGTAGACATGATAATTAGGATCAAATAGGTTTTAGATTGGATTTAATTTAACTTATTTTGATATATTTAAAATTAAACTAAATTTATATATAGAATAATTTAGTTTAATCATAGTAGTATTTAGGAATTATACTATATATAATTTTATTTTCTATCTTTATTAGCAATCTATCTCCTCTATTCTTAAAGAGGTATTTTTTTTTTCTCCCTCAGTTTTATATTTATCCTTGTGTACGGTTGGAGAGTAAGAAATTAACAAAGAAAAATGAACTCCATTCTTAAAAAGATTTTTTCTATTCTTTGGGTTTAAGAAGGAAACAAAATTATGAGGGAAAAAAATAAAGAAAAGGAAATTAATAATTAAAAAAAATAGTTAAAAAAAAAAATTAAGAACAAATTAAAATTAGAAAACGTAGTAGCTTTCCACCAGCGAGGCCTCACAACCAAGCAAGGCCACTGCAACGTTGCGGAGGCCTCGCCTGGCCACGAACCCTCTCACGGTCGCTTCCATGAGGCAGTCGCAAGTAGCCTCACAGCTCCTCCTTGTCAGTTTCGTTGTCGGTGAGCAAGTAGAACACTAAATTTTGCCCATGCCGATCGGCATAGCTTGAAATTTTACATCATGGTCCATTGACATATTCACATTTTTAATTGAGGATGATAACACTTGTACCCTTCCTGAGTTAAGAATATCCTACAAATGTACATTTTAATGTCGTGTCTAGTTTCCTTCTATTTTGATTATGCACATGAACAAATGAGACACGCCCAAATATCTTAAGACAAAATTATTTATGGTATGTATATTTGGATAGAATGTAGACAATATTTCTAATGGACTCCTAAATCCCAAAATTTTAGAAGGCAAACGATTTATACGATAAATGGCTGTAAGAGTTGCTTCCTCATAAAAGATTTAGGCACATATTTCTAGAATAAAAGGGCTCAGGTTGACTGTAGGAAAGGACTATTTTTTTCTTTCTGCAACTCTATTTTTTTTTTTTGGAAAATTGACACAATATGACCCATGTAATATCCCCTCTTTTAAAAAATAAGGAGTTAGGACTTGATTAAAATAATTCTTATCCATCTAGACCTTTTATTATTGACCCTAAATTGGTTTTTAATAATGGAATAAAAAATTGGGAGACATTACTAATATCAGAAAGTCAAAAATCCAAGGAACACGAATACAATCATCAATGAATAGCACAAATCATTTTGTCCTACAAACATCAGTAGTAGTATAAGGACCTAAATATTGAATGAGATAGAAGGAAAAAAGAACTTCTTGTATTATTTAATTGAGACATACATGTGCGTTTAACAAGTCCACACACTTCACAATGGAAACTCTCAGCATCTATACTTAAGAAAAAATAGAAACAAAATTTTAATATTCTAAATGGTGCATGTTAAAGTCAATGATGATGAAGCCAAATCTTATCATTATTAGACAAGGAAAATTGTCCTTGGTAATGTTTGACTGGCCCGACGTTTTAAGATAGTAGAGCTCCTCCTTTTTTTAGCATGTTCAATTATCTTTTCCAAATCCTTGTCCTAAAATACATAATAATTGTGATAAAAATCATATTGCAACATAAATCTCAAGTAAGTTTTTGGATAGAGATAGTGTTTGAAAATTATATGAGAGTTGAAGAACATTTCCTTAAGGTTAATGTTGGACTTATTTTAACATCTCCTACACCTATTATAGTAGTTAAAGAACCATCAACTATGAATATTTTTTTATTTCAGAGGGAGTACATGGAAAAGGCTTCTTGGTTAGTTGGTCATATGATAGGTAGCTCTTGAATTCATGATCCAAGAAACAAATTATATCCAAGAAATTTAATCCAATAAAGGATGGAAATATTCCTGAGAACACCAATGAATTAGTACCCAAAGGCTTGTCAAGATTACAAATAAGAACTCTCAGCTTCCCAGCCTCTTCTTAGTTGAATCCACCTGACTCCTTTGATGTTGCTTCATTTTGTTGTTGTGTATTCGCCATATGCATCTAACTGTTGATCCTTATTGGTTCTCCTTTATGTCCCCAATTTTGGCTAGGAGTTTGTCCATGAAGCTTCCAACACGGTTTGCAAGTATAACATGTCTTTTTAAAATAGTTGCACCATAAACTATCAAAACCAAGAACGTTTGACTGTGTTGTAGTTGTTTTTGCAACTCCAACATTTTTATAAGTCAAATTGCAGAAAAGTTGGCAGTAAGAGACAGGAAAGATCAACAATGAAGGCCGGGCAATAGGAAAAAATCCAACTATGAAGGCTAATAATAGGGAAAATTCAACACAATAGCAAAAAATTTGGATGTGAAGGGTAGAAAACAAGAAAGAATTCGATCTAGCTATGAAAGCTAATATGAGAAATATTCTATTAGAAAACAAAAAAAAAGAATGGTGAAAAAGAGAGAAGAGAAGGTTGAGATGCTTGCTCACAATGATAGCAAGTAAGGTTGATCAATAAGAGAAGTGAAGGAGGCTAGGATTAGTAGTTCTTCAATGGTTACGACAGGAGAGATGGGTAGAATTTAGGGTAATGGCTAGCATTTGAAGAGATGCTAGGGTTTGCTTAGGTACCATGTTGGAAATTAAAACTTGTACTAATTAAAAATACTTGTCAAACACATGGGATCTTAACCTCTTACATATTAATAACTCATAAAGAAACTCTAATAAACCTTTTAAAACTAATAGACTTTTATGAAATCATATTTTCCCATAATTTTGTTTTTCCTTCCTCCAATTTTGCTAGAAAATGTGACCTTTTAAAGTTTAGTTAGTTTGGTTAATACATATAGTTGCTCAAAGATCCTTACTATAGGCTTGGTTTTATTTTGTTGTATTATTTTGTTTTGTTCATATTCCTTTTGGTATTATTGGATTTTTTGAATAAAAGGATGATAAAAATGCATACCTAGTTTTTAAACTTCTTAATTATCTTAGGTTAGTGTAATTGATTATATCACTCTAGGTTTTCTATTTTCCCCTGTAATGTGAAAATTATACCCCGGGGCATGACATATAGAGTTTATTTCTCTACTTTCAATGATGCATTAATTAGTGATTTGTTTACATTCATTTTTATATTCTTTTGCTCAACTAGATATGTATATATTTGACAATTCAAATTCATAAACTCTGATTCTCGATAAATCTAGTGTTTATTTTGATTGAAATTAATAAATTATATATATTGATCAAGCATTCTAATTTTACTTTCATGTGATAAGTTTAGACAATAAAATTTATAATTAGAATTATTTTATGATATTGATAATTAGATTAGTAATACAAATTGGTTGATTAGATGCCTAAATATTTAGAATTTAAATATTTGTGATATATAATTTAATTTTCTCTAAATTAAATTTTTGGCAAATTCTTTAATTGTTTGATATTATAGTTTTTATAAATGTTTGATTCAATATACAAATTATTTAATATTAATTTTATTTAGTGTCAATTAATTCCAAGCAATAGGAAAATAATTTTAATTTATTTATTAACCAACTACCAGTAGACAAATTTGGATTTCAATTATATCATTTTGTCCAATTAATAACTACTTTACTCTTTGAATTTGAATTTTTATAAAACTAAAGGTTTTGGTTAATTCAACCTTAAGTTTTCTGTTTTAAAAAAAGATTCTGGTTAAAATCAAAATTCTTGTTTAATGAAATACAAATTCTCTTTATTTAAAATTAACTTTTCTTCTTTAATAAAATCAATTTTTCTAGTTAATTAAACCTAAATTTCTAGTTTAATGAAATGAATATTTCTGATTAATTTTTACTGGTTTAATAAAACTAAAGTTTCTGATCAATTCAAACATAAGTTTAATGGTTTATAAAAAAAGGTTTCTAATTAATTCAAATATAAGGTTACTTGTTTAATCAAACTAAATTTTGGATTAATTTGAATATAAGTTTACTAGTGTAATCAAACTAATATTTTTGAATAAGTCATTAAATTAAACATAAATTTATTGGATTCATCAAACTAGGTTTCCTATTAATTTAAACCTAAGTTTACTGGATTAATAAAATGGAGGTTTTAATTAATTTAAAACCAAGCATGTTTGGTCAATTCAAAACAAAGGTTTCTAGTTTAATAATCTTTAAAAACATTATTTAATTTTGGTTAATTAAATAGTAAAAGAATACGCTAGGAATATAAAGTGACGAACACTCAAACCAAAAATTATCAAATTGATCATTTTATTTGAATGATTTGATTAATTTATCTGTCATGATGATTCCTTTCCTAATCTTTAAATCTATATTAAAAGCCCCCGGGGCAATGGTGCGATGGTTAAGCCCTCCAATGGATAACCAAGGAATCTAAAGTTCGAATCTCAGCTACGGCGCATTGCAGAGAATTTTCCCTCCAATGAGAAGCGGGCCTAAGAATGCTGGTCATTTGGATGGGCCTCCATTAGCACTTCCCGATTTACCCTGGTGACCGGTGGGAAACTTCCGTGG